>CH002820.1:0-12443 GCA_000149265.1 Ciona savignyi | reverse complement strand
GCCATACAATGGTTTAAAATATGGATTAAAACACACGTTTTGTTTAAGAAAGTTTTAAAAAGCATCTTAGGCATATCTATCATCATCTTTTAGTAAGTAACTGCTATTATCAATATGTATCCAGTATAGTCATTATATGCGCATGTGCACGGATATTAACGGGAAAGTTAAGCACGAACTTCAATCACCTTACTTTTCGCGTTAAGTTAGCAACCCTTGATCGTCACAAAACCGTTTAAATATGGATATATTTATATGAATCGGCTGAGCTAACTATTTCTTTACACGACCATTACGTTTCAGCGAGTTTTAATTATTATTTTTTGGCCCACAAAGATCGTTTTTTTCAATATATATAGCAAAGGTTTACCAATCGGTCACGTTGACCATTCGGCAACAAAAACTGGATTTTCAGGGAAGTATGACTTCACAAAACATATACTTCGCTCTCCAATACGACTGGTGACCATTACGTATAATCAACCACACAATGTACTAGGATCCTGCAACGTATGGTGAAACCCCTACTCAGCGGATGTAAATGAACCTGGAGAGTGTCCACCACGTGTAACCATCACTACTGTCAGGTCTCGCAGAAGTTTTCCTTCCAAATACATTACAGCTAACCCCTGTTAAAAGTTTGTTTGTTCGTTTATTTTATTCCAATTTGAACTGAATGCGCTTATTTTAGGTCCCCCTTGCGTGATTTATCCAAAAATTTTGACCACCACTATTTCCCATCGGAAATCCCACAAGAGTCCATAAATATATAGATATCAAATTTGGTTTGGTAGATCGGAAACCCATTAATTTTTGCTTGCAAAAAAAACGAAGGGTTAACACACGGGTAATCGTCAAATCACCACCGTCGGATTACCGGAGCTATTGCAGTGTGTTGTGTTTAACTTAAACATTTCTTTAGTTTAATAGAATCCCCTTGGTTATACGCAATCTATAACGCTTCAATATTATTCTTCCACACCAATTCTCACCTAAACTATAAAAACATAATAATATTATGAGTTTTCTATTCCGATCATTTTGAAACGAACTCTGTCTCTGCCTCTTTGTCTCTGTGAATTGTTCCACGGTTTTGCTCGTATTTATAAAGTAGACCTTCTGTGACGCGACACTCATTGTACTACGCCTGAACCTGGGTTATATTTAGACACAGTTTACCTGGAATTAAGTTAAATGTGCAAATCAATACCCCTTCAACAAGGGAGGCCATCGTTGTTGGTATAGCATCATAGGGTTCAAAAGTGAGGGTTTTTTATTTGATTTAAATGTTTTTGTTTAGCCACAGTTGTTGGTGATTGGATCTTATCTGGCCGTTCCTTTTGATCATTTTCATACAAGTCATTACGTTGATATGTAAAGCACGTATCGGTAGTAATAACTTATAAATTTTTTGTGTGGTGTCAAATTGGAAGATAGGATTGTGTTTGGCGTATCTTGTGAGATTAAATAAAGTTAAATATCTTTTCGTGGTGGGCTATAGTCAGGCTTTATGAATTGTTTGATGCATTAACAGCAAATTCCAATAATATATGACCGTATGTCAATCATGTTAATTTTACCTTATGAGATATTATTTATCAATATAGATTTCTTCGCCCTTTCCCAACCGGAGCCCCAAATAAATCAAAAAAGTTCTTTGTTTAAATTACGTAAGAATAGTCTTGGTATGTCTGTTGGAACCATGCTAAGTCAGTAGTGTAATGTTGGAATTACAAGACTTTTAATTATGGCAACTCTTTCTTAAAGTGTTAGTCCACGAAATGACCACATGTTATAAAAATCTTATTAATGTTGTCAATACAAGTATTTAAGTTCAGGTTATAAATGGATTGCTTTTCTTTTGAGATCAGTATCTCCACACCGAGCTATTTCAGGGTTACTCACTATGTGAGTGATTTTTCCTTCAGCGGTTTAAGTAGACATCCTTTTTTTGTTCCAGTGAAAAGGCACAAGATTTATTGGTAGACCTATTCAATTTGCAGCCCGATAAATAGTTGTAAAGATCTAGAATGTTCATGCTTGTTAAGATGTCTTCGCGTAAACCTTATGCGTTTACATTAACACTTTAAACCTTAGGCTTCCAATTAATATTCCTGGTAAATTTTGGCATTGTCGAATGGCAAAACCCAATGTTTTTTTATAGCAAATAAAACAGTGTTGGAGAAAGGGGAAACCTTGTCCAACGCCACGTTTGATCGGGAATGTAATTGATAAGTTGTTGTTATTTATAATTACTACATTTGCTTGAATGTATAGTGTCTTTATAATGTGTAGGCCTATTAGGTGTGGTCCAATTCCGAAATGTTCCATGGTGGTAAAGATATATTTCTAGTGTACCGAATCAAATGCTTTTTACAAGTCAAGCGCAAGCAGTGCTCCGGGCAAACGGAACGTATCTGCATATCTACACATTAAAGGGGTTTAACTTTTTTCTTCCGTTTTTCCGCGTTTTATATTGCTAGGTTAAAGAACTTTGGTAACAGAAAGCTATAGGCCTATATCACCATCCTTGGTGGTGGTTTCTAACAGTCGAATATATACGGCGACGCGATGTATCATATACATAAACCATTTAACCATTTTTTCATGTACACGTTTCACACTTACGCCTTTAAGGAGACGCACATTTGTATTTTTGAACTTTCTGTCGTATTTCGATTAAATATTATATTTTTTTTAAATTAATTAGGAAGACGTTAAATTATTAGGGGTCAACAGAAGGTAATCTTGCACAACCCAATAACCAACTGGGTTTCAATGCTACAACCTTTGGACTGCTTGCAGATTGGTGAAGCTCTTGCCGATTGTAGCTTAATCAATATCTACTTGTGTACTTTGTACAGTATAGGGTATTCATATTTATCCGAGTGAATGGGAAAATCAAAATTAACACACAAGCACCTAGCTAGCAATTAGTTTCGAACCTGCAAACTTTCGGTTAAAAGGCGTCGCATTAAACCACCACAATAACTGGTCGTATATTCCATTAGTTTATTTACATAAAACATTAAAAAGCAACCAACAAAGAGATTTAAAAAAATTTAAATACTAAAATACCTACAATTTATTGTAAGAGGACTGACCTTGACCAGATACCTACCTTTAAAACAAAAACTACTAAAGCATACTAAAAATGAGGAAGAATAATATGCAAAAATACTGGAATACACCAATGTACATTATAAGCATGTTACCATAATATAAATAAAACTTTAAAACAATTCTTATAAACAATATTAATTGCATAGTAAGTAGAACGTAACCACTGCATTAACATGGAGAAGTGTAATTGCCAGTCTGAATCAAACATAGAAGCTTTAACCGACAATTACTGTCACAGTTTTCAGATGGGACATTTCCTTTGTAATAGTTTCTGTAGTACTTAAGAAATGAATCAGATCCGCGTAGCCAACTTTGGTAGAGTTGATGCCAGGATTTCAATGATAGTGATGTCAAGTTATATTCAGCCTTAGCTGAGTATTCAAACTCCCAATGTGGTGACTGTGCATTAGCTTTGGTAAGGTTGAGTATGTAGGTTGAATGATCAAGTATTTCCCATGTACCCTTGTCCATTTCGTAAGTTCGATAACCCGGGAACAATTTTGTGTACGTCGTAACACTTGGCGAAATATACGCCATGCTTATTGGGTGCGTTAGTGTGCTGTCGTTATATTGGATTTCTATTTCATCTTTATGTGTATGACCAAAGAATTGAGCAGCAATAATCTTACTAAATCGGGCTACGATGTTGTGGTAATTATTCCTCCACACTTGCAAGCAATCTCCTCCCCCTATTTTAATCTTTTAGACGGTTGGGGGGTTAATGGTTGCCCAATGATATGAACTACCTCTCCATACTCTTCAGCTGCAGCAAGAGTTTGAACCAACCATGCAAGCTCTCCATTTGGATCAGCAGGATCCAACAACATCCAAAAGTTCATAGAGTTACAGTAATTCATATTAAGAGATACCATTCTCAACCCAGGTTTAACTAACATGGTGTAAAAACCGGATTGTTTTACAGTTTTAATTGCATCTGGTGAAAGCCATGGTGCCCATACTTTAGCTAATGTGTCATAGAGCCATGATATACTGTTGTATCCAGTGATATAATTTGGTGGAAAGCTATTGACTGGGCTGCTTTCATGGTTACCAAGAGCGGGGTAAACTGGGGTTGTTGGAAAATAATGAGTGAGTAAGTTCGTCAAATTATTCAGCAAATAAATCTGTGCGGTACGTGATTGGTTCCAATCGTTATGCGCTGGTAAATCCCCAGTCCAGAGTATATAATCAAACTTCTGCTTTGAAACATGTTGAAGCAGATTTTCAAAAGTCCAATATGGTGTATCACAATTTGCAGCTGTGCCCCAAAATCCGGCTTCAGATGATCCAGCACCATCATTGCTACGGCAACATAGGGGTTCCTTGCAATTTGAATGTGAGCCTGGCTTGTATTGTAAATCTATATGAATATCGGATAATTGCAAAACTTTGAGCTTTCCCAAGCTTGGTTTAGATTGTTTACCAAGATGAGGCTTTGGAACAGGCACAACCCATTTTTTGTGGTTCCAAGACAAATCATTTGCATATCCAGGGCATGTAGTTGGGAACAATAAGCCACACAACTTAGTTCCTGAAAGCTGCAATTTTTGAAGCAAAAACAAAGTTTCATTTTGCAACAAATGAATCATTCCAGTGCACACACTTCTCGTTTCTATTTTAAGATATTCACACATTGATATTATAAACTTTGGCAAACCAGGGTATGTTCCATTGGCTGTCCGATATTTCCATAATGCAGCATCTAATGCCACCTTGCAAGCTGTGCACTCCAGTGAAAACTCTTGGTTGTAATGTTTCGTCATTAACTGGGCTTTATTAAAAGCATTGTTGATGTCATGGACATGCTCCTCAGAAATGTGTTGACTAGATGAAATGAAGTGAAGATGATTTGGTTGAAGCAATGGTAAGGCAGAGACCATAACAAAACATATGGAGACACAGATTAAAACTGGTTGCATCATGATGGAATTAGGTCTAGCCTATTTATTTCTGCAGCACCTTTAATATATAAAAAAGTAATTTAAGGTAATTGATTTCAATTTATTTTTTAAATAATAACATATATTTGGCGATATTTAATTAACAACCAAACAAAACCAACAATAATTAAATCCGACTAAATACAGTGATAAAAATGCCTATACCGTACACCTGCACTTAATGTAGTGAAAGATCCAAAGGATCAACTAGTCATGTAGTCAAACTACATTAAGGTATAGAGATAAAAATACCGCAAATCGACCATTTTTTAGGGCAATTTTTTTATCTTCTAATAATCCACATATATATATATAAAACAACATTTAAACGTGACATATCTGCTGATCTATCTTAGGAACTACGCCTACTTTGTTTGTTTAACGCGTACTCATGATCACGCCATACTAATGCTCACTCAACTGTGAAACCATAACAACGCGTTATAAACTTGCATTGACTAAGCAAGTCTTTTTAGATAGAACAATCGTTTTGCAAAAAAACATCGAGCTAGTTTATTGATCATTTCAGCCATTATCTGTAACATGAGAAAGATCGTGTTTATTTATTTGGCCCAAAAGAAACACTTATAAATTAGTTTAAGTACTCTCTAACAAATAATCGGAAGATTTTATTTAAACATACGACGAAACACTATCCAGACTACAAAACAATATACCTTTTATTCAAAAATAAAAAACACCACGGCCATTAATTATTATATTTTGTATCGTACAAAGGTATTAGCATAGAATACTATATATTCTATGATATTAGCTATGACACAGGTGGCACGATTTAGGTATTTCCCCTGGTAGTAAAGTGAAAATTGTTACTATTTTAAAAACTATAGAAAATAGTTTTGTTTTATGTTTAAGCGAAACAAGTTCGAATGTCTCGAATACGAATCGCAAATAAACTTCCTGGGTATAAGTAAGTTATCTTAGATTAATTAGAGTTGAGAAATTTAGGACAATTAGCAACTACCTTTTGGTATAAATAAGCTATTCATGCTTTTAGTCTGACCGATTGCTTTTGTCCGGCCATAACACACGGAGAAAACTAAAAGGAGGGGAAAGCGTGAAACCGCACATTAAAATGAATAATATGGCATAAGAGTTAGAAAAGTGACATACTTACCATACTGATAATGGTCTTGGGTCGAGATTAGTGTTCAGGGAAGGGTTTAATTAAATTTCCGTAATTTTAGTGAGCAGTTTCCCTCCTTTTAGTGTTGCCCTAACACACTGCAATAGCTCGCGTAACCCGACAGTGAGTGTGAGGTTATCTGACGAATGCCTGTGTGTTAACGCTCCTCACACTTTTCAATTCACCGTAATAAACATGAATATCCTATTCTTTCCGTGGAAAAATGTGAAAAGCCAAGCGCACATCTACCTCATGCATATACTTAGCATCTAGATGGTGGTTTGTGAGGAAATTTATTGTTTGTGTAAATCTGCATTCCTTTAGCCAACAAATAGTTAGCGTAAAAGTATGTCCCTTAAATTTGCATAAATAACTTAAAATCTTAGCTACCTTGTATAAATATCAAGTATACTACTTTCAATTGTTAATTTTTAAGAAATTTAACCAGAATTGTTTAGGTTTCCACTCCACTATGATGGAGCTCCCCAGCGAAGAATATTTATTCCAGAATGGTACATCACAATGGTAAAACCCAGACCAGAGATGCCGAAAAACTATGTTCGATTTCACGTCCCGGCCGAGTTTGTATTATCACTTTATTGCCAGTTTCTTTTTTACATGATTTTCTAAAAAGTAGTTACATATAGCTTGAGTACCGTCTGCATAATATCTAACCTAATAACAACTTATCGTGGATGGCAGTTATGGTGGACAACACACAGTTTAGTTGGAGCTATTCTAGTGTGTTGTATATATTTACGCTTAAATCGGTTCATCTCATTTTATATCTACTGGATTGAAAAGTATTCTGTGAATTCCTTGTTCAAGATTACATCCGCATTAAAGATCAAATCTGACACTTGCTTAGTAATACCCCGCTGTTCTTGCTCCCTTAGACCATGTTGCTAAAATAGCAATAGCTGGTGTTAAGCCCAACAAATATGAAGTTGCACTCAATGTAAATACCTTAATTCAATATATATAAACTAATTAAACACCTCATTCCTTACCAGCATGACGAAATATGATGTGAAGGAGTATTTGGACAAGATTTACAATGTTTCAGTAATGAGTGTTCATCTAAGCGTTGTTGGATACATAAGATATCGATATCAAACCCCATGGAAAACGGATAAATATATGTGGAAGTTTATGGAACCGTGGAAAATTGCACACATTTACCTTGTAAGTATATGCGGAGACTCAGCTTCTGCATAGTGGTTGGAGTAGAATTTCGCTGTTTGTATAATTCAGCATCTTTTATTGGGGGGAATTAAAAAGTTGGTTTGAAAATAAATTACAAACTATTGACATAAAACCCACATAGGACTGGTGATGCATGATTAACACCTGTTGTAAATCTGTGAGCTTTGTTTATAGTTTTTATTCATTTTTAGTTAAACTTTTTAATCTATGCAGAAAAGATAAATTATTGGTCTTTGATTGGAAATATATCCAAATCGCATCAGGCTTTGTTTTAGCCCCATAAAATTATGCTTTTGCAGTGCTATATGATTTTTAGAGCTTATTTAGTTTTAGTACAAGCCCCTAAGTCCATACGTTGTCCACAAACTCTTTTACCAAACACACAATTGTCTAAATTTAAAAAAATATGTTACTAAAATTTAATTTACAAACAAATAATGATTTAAAAGCCCTATGCAGCGCTCATTACAAATCGTCCCATAAATCGTACCTTTGCAGGGAAAAAATGAAACTTTTGAATTTCCGGATGTTTTAACTAAACCAGCGGATGACCTTGATGATGATGATTTGTCTGATGCCTCCACACAAACTAAGGTTGAACAATATGAACAATATTCAAAATACACTGCCAGCCAAAAAAACGAACCGGAAGGGTTGAAGAACAAAGTTTTTTTCGAGAACAAGTGGTTATAGAACGAATTTGTTTAAAAAATATTTCATGTTTAATAAATACTCTGCTACGACCTAAAAACAAAAGTATAAAACGAATACATTTGCATGATAAAACTAAAAGAATTGCATGATGGCTCAAAATCCAAGAAAATCAGATGGGATAATTTTATCTCTCGCTGAAGATTTTAATAATAATAATAAATCCTCACTGGATGGTGCTAATGAGCTGTCACATTTTTGTTTTGTATGAAAATTTAAGACCGAAGTTTTTCGTTTCCGAGGGCTCCGACGTAACGGCATTGGTGAATTTGTAGCTTTCTCTGTATAAGTGGCAGCAGTGGACTTTCCTTGTTGACATCTGGTTGTAACTTGATGTTCAGAAACTTCAGGATATTTATTTCTGCAGGAGGTGTTTATATCAGGACTTTCTTTGAGGTTTTCGCAAGTAATTTGGGCTGGGTGGTCGTGTGTCACATTTTTACCACTTGGTGCTGATATGGACCTTTCATGTTTAGATAGAAATCTGAAATGAAGATTAGATTTCATTACAATTTTATGTAGCTTAAAACATAGCCTGTTTAGCATGAGTGGGCACACATAAATAATGCTTATGTTATATAATAATATCTGTCATTTTCCTACCGGTCATCCACTCATTCAGCATATTTCTCAGTTTATGTAGTATGTTAGTAAAATAATATTTTTAAGTAATGAGTATCAACCACCACTATTTGCCTAACCAAAATTGGTATATTTTATAAATGGTGTAAATAGTTGGTGCCCTTTGATCGATCGAACAGTTGGCGATAAGTGATCAACCTCTATATAAAACGAATTCAGCAGTCAAATCACATTTGCAGTCAAATCAAATTTAGTCTTAAGAAATCTATACCATCATATCTAACACTCCCTAACTTTTCCATTCCTTGCCCAACTTCCCAATGTCAAACACTCATTAGAAATCGAGCTATGTCTACAAAATAGGCATTCTTCCTTAATTATAGGGTATTTCGTGTATTATTTAGCCTTGGCTGCTGCACATCATATTAGCTCACATTCATAAAAGTTAGATTGAGCTATTCTGTCATATTTATATAAGGCGTTATGTAGAATGATTGGTCTCTCTGTACATGTCAACGGGATGTTATGCTTTTTTATAAGTGGTAAATATTAGCATTTTAAGATGTTGGAAAGATAATGTCATCATCTCTGGAGGAATGTTTTTGCACACGAATGAGAAAACAAACAGACTGACAAGGTACTCTAGCATTATTTCTATTGGTTACGATCCAGCTGTTTCATACACTTAATATTAAATTAATATTTTTGTGTCTGGATTGTATATTTTAAGGAAATTCTCGGGGTAAACTGGGTCAATTTAGTTCTATACTATGTGTCCTACTTCGTTGTATACCTTTATAAGTCACATCAAAAAAGAGTAAATTGCCAGTTATGATCTGGACATATCAGAATTGGCACCCTTATAGGATTTCAGGACAAATCGGTTTTAAGAAAATAAGAACAACAAAGGTACCAGATAATGACTGGAAATTGTTAACTAAACAACTTACGATTTAAAATCAAGGTGTTCTTTTTCCAGGTAACTGTCTAATCTTTTGTAGTTTGTTTTATCCTCCCCATAATTTATATGTTGCAAAGTTTTCCGGTGCTGTTAAATATATGCATTAAACTTGGACCACCCTTGAAAGTAATAAAATGTACCACATGCGCTGTACTTGGGCACGCAGACATCCAAAATCTTGATTATAAATATAAGTGTTTTGATTTGAACTACAAAAATTAATTTAAAATTACTGAATAACTTTATAACAGTATATTTTTACTAGTTTATGTTTCGTGTAACGAAGTTAGCCATTTGTGTTTTGCTTGCTTTAAATGTTATACAAAAGATATCTGGCCACTAGAACAGAAGATCTCCCTACAATTTGTAATACACTTATTTTTAATACACTAAATCTATAGCGCTAAAACAAAGTGACCTGGGAAAAAATGTGGCCCAAACCATTCCCCAATCCACTTGTTCCTACCTTAGATTCACTTAGATAAGCGCATTGGCAGCATTCGCAAAATCCTTTCTGATCAACTTTTCCAACTTTGCTTATTTTTCTGCAAAAAATAGATATATATCTAGTTGTTACACATAAATTTCAAACTTATTTGTTGATTGCAACATACTTCGTTATAGATTGATTGCTAACAATCGGAATGTTGCTTTGCATTCCAAAGTCGATTTTTGGAAAAGATTGAAACTCCTCATAGACTGGTTTCCTAAAAATATAATTCGTTATGTAATTATGATATAATGAAAGAACTGTTAGAAGTTAAATTTTAGTTTCAAGTAATAACAAAGTGTTGATGTACAATTAGTATGGTATATATTCATTTTTGGGAAACACAGTAGATGGTACATTTTAAATTAATGATAGTGTTTGATCAAGAATAAAATGCAATTGCAACTTGCAAAACAGATTCATTACCGCTAAGTTTTATTTTATCTCAGCAAAGTAACACTAACAATTTACATGACACTTTCTTACGTTGTATGGTCTTCAATTTTCAAGCATGGCTTCTTCAACTTAATGTTTTTTGGCCTAGGAGCTGTGATAATAATTAAATAAAAAACAAATTCAACCACATTTTCGGAGTTGAAACAATATAATCTGTAAAACTGGTATAAAAAATGTTTGAAGTGAGCCGCTAAGTACCTCGATCAAAGACACAACCAACTACCTTGTGACCAGTTTTAAACCTACGGCCCTGTGGCTAAAAATCAAAGCACTAACCAAGCCTAATGGGTTAAAATTTATAGTTAAGTTTTTACAACATGCTACTCTTAACCAACAAGATGTTACCTAAATCTGAGCAACCAAATTGTCAAAACAGTTTCTTAGTCCAGACTGTTTTGTATGTGTTTTTTTAAATACAAGAAGAATTTAAACAATATGTCAGTACTCACGTAAATCTGATGTTTTTAAATCTTTAGTTTTGCGACTTAACCACTGCCACACTTCTGTTAATAGAAAGAAAAAACAAAGTTTTAAAGTAAATACCGGTATGGGTAAAAAAGTTACCTTCATTGTTGTAAATTTAACCAGACGACTAGATATGACAAAAGTATCAATATAGTATAATAGCATGTATCTAAAAAGTTAGAAAAAAAACGTACATGGATAGTCAGCACAAACAACTAGAAATGAAGCATACAACCCACCATCAATGGTCCGAACACGGATACCGAGGGAATGGGCAAGATCAATCAAATTATTTGTTGGTTTTCTTCCAACGGTTCGGACCACATCTCTCCACCTGCTTCCCTAAACAACAAACACATCACACTGAAGTTATTACTTTAATTTGTGCACAATGCAAATACTTGTTATTGTATAATACATAAAAAATATTCACCGCACATAAAGGATAATGCTAAAGTTATGCAGTATATGTCATTTCTAAATTTGTTTCATTGATATTAGATTTTAAGTAGACTGATATTAAGGTGGGTGATGTGTCCCTAAATTAATAGACATTCTTTGCAACTTTTCCAGTAATCTTTTGCATTTAAATAGACTGTTAAAAAATAGTTATTAAAATAAAATACAGAACCCTACTGTCATATAAATAAATTCTGATGATATCCTATTTCTTAGTTCATTTTCCCTTCAAGGAGAACAAAGATAAATTACAACTCACACTCGCAGTTGCCCGAACACTGGTTGCTGGGGAAGCCGCGCTTGTTGAGAATGGACTTTCTGCTTCATCTTTTTCTTTCCCTATTATATAAAAGTTTATATATAACTGGTAATGTTCTGTCACGGTGATTCATTTTTATAAAAGAAACACTTGAATCAATGTCAACAGAAAATATCACCGTATGTTTGTATCAATATTATCATAAAAAGTCCACAAATTAATTTACTTTTAGTGTGAAGAGCTGGATCGTTACTAAGCGCGAAATGAACATTTCTATCCAAAAATTCTTCAACTTTCTGAAAGAAAAATAGAAAACAATGTCAGCAACAAGTGAGAATGTCTGAAAATAAATAACTAACAAAATGAGAGAGAAAAGTTAATGTTTTGATCGGTCAAACATGAGTAAAATAACCATTTATTTAGTTCATTCAGATAAAACATGTTTGTTTATCTATAAGAATTTTAAATACCACTTATCCATACAGTCCAGCCAGAAAAGCATCGTAGTTTTAGTAACATCTTGTTTAAGCAACAGTTTCCACATTAATTAGAAATGTTTGTTGCTTTCATTGTAATAATAGGGGGAAACTAAAAGTAGGAAAAGCGGGAAGGAGGGAAACTGCCCACTAAAATAAAGATTATGA
>CH002822.1:746554-760821 GCA_000149265.1 Ciona savignyi | reverse complement strand
CTAGTTGATTGCTAGGTTCAGGCATTTCGTCATTTTCACTGATTCAACATTGTGGTTCCGCTTCTTTCAATCGTACAAACTTCTCTCACTTTTATATTTATATTTCAATCTTTGTTATTTTGCATAGTACCTTATATCAACCACGTGAACCGTTTTCGCCTTGTTGTCAATATATACATATTGCTTATACTGGAAATCGTGTTATTTGCAATCTAAATTCGATATCTCTCGTTAAAGTGAATTATTTATTCCCGGTCGTGACGATGTACTTAGAGATAAGTCGCTCCAATAAGATATTTGCGTCGATGCTACACGAAATACGCATCGCGGTTTTGTTATGGAATATAAGCATAACATACTTATATTACTTTATGGCGTATTATAGTCGCTATAGTTTACGGATTAAAACCGAAAATGCTCTTATCTGTAGAACAATAAAACTCATTCTGTAAAGACTTAATAAAACAATTGTCATCTTTCTGCAATAGGAATTATTTCATACAAGCTAGCACAACTTAGACTTATTAATTAATCATACAAAGAAGTTTGTAAACACATTTTTATAGTCTATGGGAGTCAATGGAATTGTCATTTTATTAGGTGCGCCATTTACTTTTTTTATGACGATGTGCTTAGAACATATGTAAAAAGTATAAAACAGACTGATGCAAGATAAGTTATGGTAAATTTTTATATTGTTATACCTATATCCATGGTCCGTATAAGTTAGCACGATATGCGGTAAAATGTCGGGCGTGTCGCTTGTAATCATCAAAGCATGCTGTCTTTCGTCGAGTCACCGTCAAACAAATACGTGAAACCGGTTTATATAATGACACACTTCAGTGCAACATCACGCCATTTACAGCTTTAAAAAGTCCGTCAAACCTAAAGAATAATAGAAAAACCCGTAAAAGTGATAGGTTTAGTCAATCCGACCGGTACGACCGGATTTGGTATAATTATGACTTATCAATAAGTCGGTACTGCCAGATACCAGCGGAGACCAAGAATATATATTGACCGCCAGATTCAAATGAACTAAATGATCCATTTCTGTCAAAACATAACGGTCGCTAAGAAGTTACAATATACACATTGGATAGGCACGTTTTCGCTGAAATATGATTTGTACTAAAACAGAAAATATATTGGTCTCCTTACCCTCTTTAATAAATCTAAACAAGCATGATAGATATATCGGTTATATTTAAAGTTAGTAGATCACGTTTAACGAAAATGATTCACAGCCATTTTGTAAGATTGTGTATATCGGTGGTGTGTTTGTCGATTCGGTGGAAGTGAGCGTGATTCTCTTGTGGTGGTGAAGGTCAATGAGATTTGTCACGATGTAGGCAAGAATGCTATAAGATAGATCGTCATTTGCGGTCATTTTAGATTGTTGATGATTACGAAAACGATTGCACACAATAAGTATTCTAAGATTTCTTTAAGTTTGTAATTGTAAATAGAAGAAATCCAACATTTTTTTGATACTGACCAATGAATGTAATTTTACCATTTATGAAATACATACACGACACGTAGATAAACATGATCACAAGAATGGTACGAACGTGGAATATATTATTTTTAAAGATCTATCTACAATATTCTCTTTTTATTGCATCGAATGCAGTATGCTTAGCAACTTAACATGTCAAATTTAGCTAGATCTAGGTATTATGGGTTCCGTTTGGAAAACGGGAAACATATTGTCTTTATTCGATTTTTTTCGTTGAACGCTTTGACATGGGTGTCTTGTCCGTCTGAACTTGTAAAGAAGGAATTAATAAATCGGAACCAAACTTTCTATAATAACCCAAAATTTGGGGTTTTACCCGAAAAGAGTTCAATCGTAAAACACTAATTTATTATTTTTAAGTAAGTTATTTTTTTAGGTATTATTGTGGTGTCTTGGCCGTACGAAATCATCTAGAACGTATTTTAAAATTGAAATGAATAAACTTTTCAGTTTTAAATTTAATGTAAACTGTACATATATAAAAGTCCGTATTGATTATAAATTTTATGCTCTGAGATATCAAAACGTGCCACTTCTCTGCGTTGGAGAACTTGTCGCTTTGTCGTAAAATATGACAGCCATGGTGTATAATTGTCACATGTGTTGCACTGATGTGTAAAATAGGCTACGTTAACACATTACTTTGGTATGTGTAGCAACACCAGTGATAGGTAAATATCAATTACCCAATAATTTATTATTTCTATGTGGTGTTACTCCATGTTGGTCATGCAGAACAACATTATTTTGATGTGACGTCATAAGCTTAACGTGAGGCAGCAAGACGCTAAGCGAAATTTATTACCGGTACCAAGTAGTGAAAAAAGCTGAAGATAACGATTGAATTTTTACAATTAAAGGTTGATTTTTCACACATTTAACTTCCTATTGACCGAATTTTGAAGTTAATTTTTTTGTTACAATAAAGTTCTCTAATAGAATGCCAAAGAAAAGTGGAGGGGGAGAAAAGGGGAAGTCGAGTAAACAGAATAAAGGTGTGTAATTAAATAAGCTCGGCACCCCATATTATTACCATAATAATAAACTGTTTATTCTTAATCTTAACCAAATTATGCATTCGGAAAATTGACCTAACCATGTTCACTAAATTCAAACATGGCTGTGTATTATAATTTTTTTACAGGATTATATTGGTGTGGAAAAAGTAGGACAGCACTGTGGGTGCAGGTTCTTAAAGTGTTATAAAGTTTAAATGGCATTAGTCAAATATATTCTATTCGATTACTAGTTCTGCATAATATTTTAAAAACGCATTTAATGTGTCACCAATGCAGATGCAGCTTCAGCTGGTGGGAAAAAGGAACCAAAGGGGGCAAACTCTGTAAAGGTAAATATTTGCATGTTTGATATAACCCTGTATTTGAAATAGATTATGTTGTGAAGTCCTACCATATTTATTGGTGAATCTATGGGCAGTGAGTGATACAGTAATTTGTATACTTTTGTGCAATTAATGTTGATTAAATTATATGATCATGCCTGGAAGATATTTATTGGCAATCCACAAAATAACACCATCAGTTGCAAACAAATTTTTATCTAAAAATAGGTTCGTCACATTCTGTGTGAAAAACATTCAAAATGTATGGAAGCACTGGAGAAAATAAAATCGGGAATGAAATTTAATGAAGTTGCTCAACAGTATAGTGAGGATAAAGCTAGAGCTGGTGTAAGTCAATTTCAACATAATTTAACAAAACCCATATTTATTTATATAAAATCTATTTACGGCACTAGGGTGATTTAGGTTGGATGACAAGAGGAAGTATGGTTGGACCGTTTCAAGACGCTGCGTTTGCACTACCAGTGAGCTCATTAGCATCACCAAATTATACAGACCCTCCGGTTAAAACTAAATTTGGATATCATATTATTATGGTGGAGGGTAAAAAATAAATGATCAAAATGTATGACAGACATTAGATTGCTTGCTTCACGTAATGATGAATTATGAAGTTTTATAAAATATTAAAATCATAAAAAATCAATATTTGATACTAAATAATACTGTTAAGAGCACCGAAATATAAATGAGTGGTTACAAATGCTGCAAATACAATTGCATAATGGCAGTGACATTTAATAGGCAAAATGTGCATTATTACTCTGGAAACGGAGTATTGCAGTTCCCGTGGTAAATTTTGATATCACCACTGCATTCGAAATACTGATCCCAGACGTCCTGGTATCCTTTGTCTTTCCACCACTGACATAGCTGCTTATTCCAGCCACAAGGTAAAACATGAAAAAGTTGAGGATATTCAAAACTAAGCAGGGTGTAGAAGTCTTGGTCGCCAAGATGGCCTTTAAAATAGTACCTGGATATATAAATAAATTTCGTTATGCTTTATTTGCAGAAACTTAACAAAAACTTGGATATTTACAATGCTAATAAACCAGGCTTACTTTTGAGAGAGTTGTTGCAGTTTGTTTGCATCCATGTAGGATTTGTACATGTTTGAACTTCTCATGTTGTCCAAGTGTAAAAGAAGCACTCCAGAGTTAAACCCAGGTTGCCCTTTTGGATAAGGGTCACCTACTTTTGTGCCAGGGTATTCAGCACGAAATTTCCACATAAGATGTCTAAAAATATTTTTCAGTTTTAGAGCAGCATAAAATGTTTTCAAATAACCTTAGATTTATCCATTGACCTTTTTAGAACCAATATTCGAAATAATTCGATAATTTTAAATTAATTAATAAAATTTGTGGAACTAGATTTATGTTTTTAGTTGAGTACTATTTTAACAAATCACTATTTTGATAGTGGTATTAAATTTCATATTGGTTCAATATTTATAATTATTGATTCTGTAAATAATCTAGACACATACAACTAATTCAAATAATGACATCTCTTACCGATAGACTGGTTGGTTTTCATTGGCAATTCCGATTAATGTCTCCTTTTTAAAATATTTGAATTCTGACCAGATGTCCCGAATATTGGTTTTAAATTTTAAATCCACATCCAGTTGCACCATTCGGTGAACCTATATATAGGTATCATTTAATTGTAGCAATCTTACAGGCTGATAAATATTTGATAACACTAACCACAGGCCCAGGCTAAAAAAGTTACCATTAGTTTGTAAACAATTCCAACTATATTAAAGAAACTTAAGTTTGTCAAATAAAGGCAGCATATAGTAAAATATAATGAATCCTAAACAAATACTTTATATCACCAACTCCAAACTAACTGTATATTGCTATTTAACTATTTTATATGACATTTCTTTGGAAAGGAAATAATTTCATGCTGACAATAAGAGGTATTGCTATAGCAGTGAATTCAATACCACCTAGGGTTAGGCAGCAGTTTTGGAATCAGCAAGTGGGTCATCACAGCTAAAATTGTATGCATTGTAAGATGGTTGATCCACACAAGCATGGGACAAAATAAGGGTCAATTTTATTACCTGTTTTGGCAACCAGGCCATAAATAAGATAGTTTTGATAAATAAACCTAAATGTTCTATGTCTAAAGCAAATAGGTATTATATTAAAATACCAGAGTTATCAGTATTTATATAAATACTCTGGGCCTAAAATAAGAGTATGGCGAGAAATCAGGACTTAAACACACTTCTTAGATTAGAAGGATGAATTTTTACATGGTAACCACTAACCACATTACTTACACTTTCTGGCATTACAATATGCAGGGCCAAAGATAGGTAAAATATGGCAGTGTCGGAGAAGTAATCATGATCATTACCAAGTATTGCCTGTAATCCTTTTACTTTTGGATTAACTTCTCTGGCAAGTTTTTTTGTGTCATGGAAATGAACCTGGAAAACAAAAAGAATAGTAGTAGAATCAATCAGCAGATATTTCTCAGAGATAAAAGCAAGGGTGAACAATGACCTTCAAACTAAAACTAGGATGAGATATATGCTCCTTGAAGTAATCCTCAATGAATTCTCTTCCATCTGCTTCACACACAAAGTGCATGTGAAAAGTCTCTTTGTCATCAAATCTGGCATGCTCAAACAATGAACCGAATGCCGTATTGAACTTTCCTCTGTAAGAAATAACACTTGTAAGTGACAACCTATGAATTCCTTAACAGAAATACCCACTTCATGCTTGGATTCATTTTAGAAAATATAAACAGAACATGATAGTCATTTTCATATTCCCGGGCATGTTTCTCAGATTCCGACTGAAAAGATGCATTGGATGAGTTAATTTTGATTTAAGTTTGTATAGCTTGGATACCTTCGCTGCTTTTGCTTGCTTTCCTTCAAATGTTCCAGCTATTTGTTCTTCACGGTCGGACTTAACATTAACTGTGATACAAAAACATGATTAAAACATTTTTGATTAAAACTGTTTTACTTCATCGTTCTTCAATAACACCATTTTGCAAACATTAGGTTTATGATAACAATGTTTCTAGTGCTTTGTTATAGGAAGATTAAGCATTTACAGTTTAGATTAACTGGGTAATTCATACCAGGATTTGTATAGTCATATGTTATTAAACAGAAGTTACGAACTTGGTTGGTTTTCAGCTTTATAAAGTTCACGACTCTTTACGGTGAAATCTTGCTTGGTAGTTGCAAAATTGTAGAACAGAAACACAGCAGAGAGGATGCAAATAATCAACAGCACCTGTGGAACAGGGTTTACACAAATTAGTGAAATGTGTTGCATTAAAATAAGTCAATGTTGTTATATATATCACAACTTAATAATAATTACCCTGGCACTGTGGTTACCATAAGCTTCTTATTCAGAATAATTTACACAGTTGTTTAACCAGAAAAACAAGTGGTAAATCCTCCACAACTGGTATTTTAAAGACATTTATACCTTTGGGCAGTTTTTCATGCAAAACTGTACTGTGATAACTGCATAGCAACCATATATGTCCATCAAATGCAATCAAAAACTGAACGTTTGGTCAGTTTTTGTAACTCAGCGTTTATAATTCTAAATTTTATATATTTTTTCAAGATATGGGTTAGACCTAACAAGTACATTACATGCACTTTCGACCGTTGCCTATTCATTTTTTATAAGCATTAACTAGCAAATAATCAGTCACGACTATCAGCGTTTTTTTCCGAGTGGTTTCTCCACATGCAAACTCGAAGTTCCGTTAAAAAATGAAACTATGTGTCGATATGTTCCAATTAACATTGCTAATAACAGGTTATAAATGCGATTTGATTAGCTATTTGCACGACACATGGCGAAACTACACCAAAGATATTGCTAAGTGTTATATTCTGCAGACCTGCATCAACTTGTTGGATAGAAACTGTGAAATCAATCCATTTGCTGGGTTCCTCGGCAAACGTCTTGCATTGCTTTGTCCAGCCATCGTCACGACCGCTCAATGTGTGATATATCGTTTCTACTGCGCTACATACACACACGTTTGTTTGTTTATTTCTTACACGTAAGCACGAAAAATAAACGTAAACACTGGGAGGCACCAATTTAATCTGAAATCACGAACCCTTGTGGCTAAAACGCGATTATCAAGGGTTAGTCGATAGGCATTCGGGGAGCTAGAGATAGTAGACTATTTTAGCCCAGGCCACTTACCCATGCTGGACCGGATTGTCCAAACTTACGCTTCACGGTTATATTTTGAGCAAATAACCACCCGGGCATTGTTTTCAGATTGTAAATTCAAGCACGTATTTTTTTGCCAAGTAGGCCTATACTAAACAAAATTGCCTCAATACCAGTTTAAATAAGTCTTTAACTATCCTATGATAGATATTCTCATCCACATCTGGTACGATTTCGTATCTTATTTGATTAATTCTGAATACCACCATTTATTATAGAACCACACTTCCGCTGTGTCATACTGTATCTTATTTATTTCATTCTTAAACATCAACAGCTATCAAGCTATATCGCGTATTATCTCATTCATTTTTGCAGAGCCATTCATTATATCCTCACACGTCCCACGTGCTATACCTGTTTGGTTATTTAAATCTTTTTATTTTAAAACACATCCCTTTACTCATTTTAAATCACAACAGCGACGATTTTAGATCACGATAAGTAATATATTTCATATCATGTATACAAAGATTTGTTTACGTCGTGTTGTCATTCTTTTTAGTATTGCAATGTCGTATCAAATGAAGAACGAGTGGGCCTATGCTAGAGTCAACTGTAATGTTATAGGCGTAATTTTGGATCATGTATATCCTAACTCGTTACATTAGTACTGAGAAAACAATTTTACATTAATTATTAAATGATTTTTATTTTCTGACAGTCATATGTGCTAATAATCTCGTTATATTAACTTTACGCATAAAACCTCAGCCTATAGCAGACTAATTGTTGTCTCATGAAGATTCCGTGTAAGGTTAGGGGATAAACGAACGTTGCCAAAAACTTCCTCCTAAAATATTAACTAAATGTGAAGGGGGATATAAATTATATATTTGGTATTATAGATATAATTTGGTATAAAAAATATATGGACTTGTAACGTTGATGCCAGGTAGCCTTTTCGTGAAGTTTTCGCCTTTTTTGAAAAACGTTTTCGCGTTTTTTGAAAAATAAATCTCCAAAAAAGACCAATGTGTGATATATCTAATGTTTAACTTTTTATGAATATTATATATATTAGGCCTCTGCTTCCGATAAAACGTTAATATTTGAGATAACAAGATTGAGATTACGACCAATACGTTTAGCCGACGAATAAACGTTTGGTCAACGGTTGGCCAACCAACGCTTTCTTTTTGAACGGGCACAAGTTATCTGACGATAACAGTGATAACATTTTAAATGCGCGAATTACGGTCGAATTCATGCTTGCTTCGTGAACAGAAAAACGCATGAGAGTTATCACACGAATAATTGTCAGATAACCAGGCGCGTACCGTTCGGTTTTCTAAGGCATTGCCGTGTGTATGTAATTAAGATGTTTCTTTAGTGTTTAATTAACTGGGGGCGATGTCTGCTAAAAGTACCTCTAGCCAACGACCAGTTTCGATTCATAACCTTTTGGCTGCCTACAGACCGCCGGCAATTGCCCTATCAGGTCTGACAGGTATATATGTCTGTAGAATCAACGACATATAATAATATAACTTATATGTCGTTGGTAGAATAGTCTATTAGTCAATCAATCAAACATAAGCCTATTTATTTTTTAAACGTGTAGCATTTCGTATAGTATATATTTGTTTTAATTTATGACTAAAACATTTTTTTTTGCGTTTCAAAGTTTGCCGACTCTCACGTTTTATTACTCGCTACGTAATTATCACCTTGTATGGCCATTTGTATTTCATCTGGTTTAAATCATTCACATAGTTTTTCCACATAATTCCCCACAGTTAGTCAAACGTGCAGATGTGAAACGTCTGGCACGTAAACTTTTCGCACCTTGTAAATTCCCTATATTATTCTGGAAATTTATATAACCTAATATAACCTACAATAACGTACTTGAGATAACTTGCGTGATGCTAATAGCGTATGGGAAAAGTGGGTAAAATGGGCCCCTCCAATTTTCAATATATTTTGAAAAATAAAATTTGCTGCAAGAACCAGTGTCAGTAGGCTATATCAAATTATGGAATCTCCAAACCGAAGTTTGAGCGTGAAATCACCAAACTCAATGTTTTCTGTAGGTATTTCGGTTTGAGAAGGTCTGTATCTAAATTTGCAATTTTTGTTTTCTGCTAATATATAATAGAAAAGATCAAACACTAAAATAACTTTTACTGTAGTTAAATAGAACTATATAACCTAGACCTACTTTTACTGGTATTAATAAAACTTCTTTTTTTAAGAATTTTTTATGAAGAATTTAAGTCGTAGGCTACTAAGTAACTTGCCTCGCAAACGTAACTTTATATTGAATGAGACGCAGAATACACTAAACCGAATCAAGAGTTATAGACTTCGAGTTTGAGATTAAGACTGTACAAATCGTGGCTACAATAATTATTTGTAGGCGATCTGTGGAGAGTGAATTTATAGACTTTCCGCTGCGCAGCTCGCCAGAGACCGTTAGGCAGCCAGCCTAAACAAGCTCAGCTAACGGCCCGGTCAGTAAACTACAAAAGAAAGCGCGAGCCCACAAACACACAGAAACAAAATAATAACAATACGAAAATAAATTATACTGAAGTTCAACAAGGAGACACCGAGAAACCATGCGGTTATCCTAGCACAGGGGTGCTCACACTTTTTTATAATGCGAGCTACTTTTAAAATGACCGAGTCAAAATGATCCAACCACTACAAAAATGCAAAGGCGAAAGAGCGGCGCTTTCGGCAAGTTTTGCTGTACTTAGAGCCGTTGTTTGATTTGATTGGTCACCCGAACGGCAACATTCAGTTGTCATCTGAATGGCTGCCCTGTATATCAATCAAGTGACGGCATTGAAGCTAGAATGATAATTTTTTAATGTCACGCCGCGATCGACCAGTACCACCTTCGCGATCAACCGGTAGATCGCGATCGACTTAATGAGTACCCCTGTGACCTAGCAGGTGCCACCTTATGATTAATGTAAATTAAAATATAAAAATAAATAAAAAATAAACAGAAGTTTAAGCATAGAGTAGGCTACTAAAATATTATACCCGAGCAATCGGGAGGCTGGGCAATCACGAAAAATGATCACAAATCGCAACAGAGGGATATTCACCGACCAAAATCATTTATTTTGATAGAATATTATCCATAGTTATGCACGAACTAATATGGTTTTGATTTGTAAATTAACATTCTGGGTAAATCGGACTGTTGTTTAAAATGGAAAATAGTAGATGTTTTGATTTTTAAATGCAGTGTTGAAGATGAGGTTTCTGTATGTTCGTAACGTCAAAAAGGTAATTGTAAAATTCAGGGCTATTATTCCTAACACACCAAGCGATCCTGAAGTAATCAGAGGTATCGGCTTTTTTTACTAAAACTACTGGGGTGCCTCTAATTACTAAAGAATCGCTTGGAACCCTGACCCTAACCCTCTAAGCGATACATCCAAGTGATTCTGTAACAATTAGAGTTACAGAAACGATTGAGCTTGGAACATAAGCAACCTTTCCTCGCTGTTGTTAGTTCTTGCAATAAAATTTAAAAAATATGCAGATTGATTTCAGATACGTTCGCCTACTGTGGTCAGCTAACAAACAAAAAACAAAGATCCCCATTTGAAGCATCGAACATAAAAATATAATCTAAGCAGAAAATAAGCGTCTGTGGTCTTCTGGCAGCTGAATGATATGAGGTCAAAACCTTACAACCCTTTACTGGACATCACCTGAACACAGTCCATTTTACTCCAAAGGAGGACTAAATCTTATACAGCAACTGACATAGCTTTGGTAACCCAAGGGTTGGAGGCAAAGTAATCAGACAATTATCGTATAATAATACCCTCTTCCGTCTAGTCGAGATAATCAGACAATTGCATGTGTAAAATTTTAAACAGATTAGTAACTAAATGAGTGTAATGTAAGTCACAGACCAAAGCAAAATCTAAATTTTACCTAGTGGCTAGTGCCCAAAGTGGGTATGTTACTTTAGTTCTTATTACATATTAAAATGATTTGTTTTTGGAATAGTGTACAATATAAAATATATACTACAGTATAATTTTATCAGAAAGATTCGTGGAGTTGGAAACCCTTTATAGCTTTTTAAACCTTATGGCAAATACTACAAGTTTTACTACTATTGTAAGCACAATTTTCAACACTGTATCAAGTTCAAGTCATGCCGCCCAAAACACAACACCTGTTTTGGCAACAACAATTACAAGCACTACTTTTCCAAACCATACCACACCGAGTTGGAATAATATTTCTACAACTGCTCTACCCAATGTATCTACTGTAACTCAAGCTTCAGTATCCACGCACAACAGCTCAACTCTAAGTCCCCGTTTATTTTCCTGCAATGAAACCCATGAAAGCCGATGCTTGAAAATTCTTTATGAAGATATAGCAGATTCAAGGTATGTACAAAACCAACACTAAAATATTTTTGAAGTTTAAGAAATAAGATGGGTTTGTTTTTAAATTAAGGATATTTATTAATTAGTAGTTGTACTTTAATACTCATACCCAGTGCTCCTCAACCGGTGTGCCATGGCAATTCTTTCGAAGATTGAGCTAAACATTCATCAAATATCGCATTTAAAAAATTATACTGTGTATTACTATATTTTAAACATTATTAACCTTTTTTACTCCAAATGTGCGATCAAATTTAGTGTCTAAAATGGGCCTTGAGTGAGAAAAAGGTTTTGAAGCACTGCACTAACCCACCAAAAGTTGTGTTGTACTCACACCCGCTAGAAGAAAAGTGTGATCTATCCCTTATCTTATTCTAAAATCATAAACATTTCAGAGTGAGAATATGGGATGTTTTGCTGTTTGTTCCGAACACCTTGTTTTTAATATTTGTGCTCTACCGTATGCGCCACATTTGGCATCGACTTCTATCTGGGATCGGTAGTGGAGGAAGTCCAATCTTTGTCACATATTTTGTCTTGGTTGCAATCACTGCACTGGTTGGCGTCATTCGTGGGATTGTCTCGATGACTGTTGACAGCGCATCTGTCTCAGGAGGAGACGCAAACAAGGTACTTATATTGCATTACAGATCATATTTCCTAATTCGGCATTAATGAATCTATCAGTACAACGGAAAGTATGTACAATACCATTTAAGTTAAAAAGTAAACATCCTTGCCATATTTACTCTGCAGTTTATGTATATACTGAACTAGTACTGAATAACTTTCTTTATGGAAATATTTGTTTATAAGTACTTATCTTGATTTTTTTTACAGATTTTATGGGTTATTCTGAGGTTTTTTCTTCTCACTGCGGAAATGAGTGTTCTTGTATTTGGTGTTGCATTTGGACACCTCGATAGCAAAACCAGTATTAAGAGGGTTTTGTTTGTTACAACTTTACTTGCATTAATCTATTCCGTAATACAGGTTGGTTCTATATTTTTCTTTTAAAAAAATATATTGAAGGCATAAAAACAAAAAAGCCGTTGATAGGCTATACATATACAATGGGAGAGATTATATTCGAACATCTAATATGTGGTTTTTGCACGGTGGTTTTTACCAAGTTTTCCACTGTGTAGCCCTTTTCTCTGTCTTGATATAGTTTTATTCGAACTTTAGTGGATTCAAATACATCAAAACCTAAATTATAGCTAAGCATCTCTCTGTGCTTTCCCTTATTTGATGGTGAACATTTATAAGCTAAAGTAGATTTCAATAAAACCTACTAGTTGATTAACTTTATGACATACTTAAACACGCAGCTAATTTTTGTAGAATGTGAATATTATAACTTTTGTGATACACTCAAAAGGTATGCGTATGTCAAATGTTTACAAGTTAAATAAATACTTATTTAAACAGGCATTTAATATGTCATTTAACCGATAGCTCATAGACACTATTTCAATTAGTTTGCCTTTCTGGTAGTAGACAATTTAGTTTACTAAATACATTATCAAGCCCACAAGTTTACATTACGTGAGTAGGGCCAGGTAATAGATACATAGTTTTGAACAGGTTTTCTTCAACATGTATTTTTCACAGTGTATTCTTGAGCTATTGTGGCCAGATTTTCGATATGAAGTTCCCTCATCCAAGTGGGTGGTGTATGGCCACGGTGGAGCTCTATTTTCCCTCATCACATCTCTTATCTTCCTACTGGTATGTGATAGAGATTTTTAATGTAATCTTGGCTTAATGTTTTCTGATTAACTTTCAAACTGGAATCAGAAGCTGAATGTAGTAATTTTAATCGTGCAGGAATTTAGCACTTTTTTTAGGACAAATAGTCTGATTACAGCTGGCCTATCAGGAATATTTTTCTTAACTGTGAATGCAATCAGAAACATTGCTATATTGTATGTTTAACCAATTACATCACAAGGTCCAAACAGCTTTTATAAAGTGATTCCTTTGAAGTCTACAAACAACCAGGTTGGTTTCGATCCGACAACTGGTGGTCGGCCTAACGACCGATCTGGTTTACTATTACAATAAAAAATATTAATTGTAATGTCACATAAAACAAAATATTTTATTCTACAACAACTTTTTATTCTATATTATCTATGTAGGTTTATATTCTGGTTGGTGCACTGCCGTTTCTGAAATGGCTACAAAAGTATTTGTCTGTTCCAAGTGAGTACTTTTTACAGTATGCTGAATTATTGCATTTATAGTAAATAGCTCTCTATTTACACACTGCAAGATCATGTACCTGGAGCAACTTGGTAATGTTATCACAATAAACTTTGCAAATTTTAATAAAAGTTTTTATTCACTAAACTGAAGTATTTGGACCTAGGAGAAGGTTTAAGTAGTAGTTAATCGATAGTAACAGTTAAATAATAATAATAACAGTCTTCTAATGTTTTTTCACCCCAGGTCGCAAATCTTTCTATGTTTATGTTGGATTGATGGCAATCCTTAACTTCATATCTGCAGTTGGCTCGGGGATGCTGCTGTATTGCGACATGGTTGGCTTATGGTGGGTATTTAATTGAACACACCATTGTTATCAAGCATTAGCAGAATACTCATTATGTTATACCAAATTAAAATAACTAGATAGTAAGTTAAATCATTTTAACAGAAACAAACAAAGCAAGAAGAATACTTTCTACCCTGTTTGATTGTTTGTTATATATGTGTCAAGTATCATCTCCTACTCTACATTAGTTACTAAT
>CH002822.1:705239-719017 GCA_000149265.1 Ciona savignyi | reverse complement strand
TTTTTGAACAAAATTAATGAAAGCCAATTGCCTTCGCGCAAATGAGCCAGTTCTTCTGTGGGTCTTAGTAATTGGAACATTGGTAAACGAGCTTAAAGGTGTTTGCACCTTGTTCATTTCCCCTCGCACACGAATCTCTCCCACATGTAAGTTAACCATGTGACTGATATTAAAAAAACAAGAATTATGTAAGAAACATGTCATTTTAATCATAAATCTTTAGTTAAAGTGCTGTACCTTGCTTCACGATTGAATAACTTCAGTTGCAGAGCAATTTTGTCAACTTCCTGATAAAGACAAAAATAGAACATCAAAAGAACAAAATTTAAATATTTAGCATTTTTCAAAAGAACACAATTTAAATATTTAGCACTTTTATTAGTTATATATATGACGGAAGGGTACATATTATCTTCCATTTTTGTAACTTTATATTAGTTGTGCCTACAAAACTTACAATCGTCTGTAGCTGATTAACACGTATGGTGATATCTTTTGCACAGAGCAAACCAATCGATTTTACAGTCACATCCACTTCAAACTTGCTTTTTATCCATTTTGCGATCCACCATATGAAGAACCTAGATGATTTTTAAATTTATTAAAAAGGTGTGTATTTACTGAAGTACTGGCTGATACTATGAACGTTTTTTTTTATGATTGTTAACAAAGAGAAAATTTGGACCTAAGAAATTTGGATGTAATAAGTGTTTAGTTGTATTACCAGATTCTCTTTTATTTTCTAAAAAAAAAATTCATACATATATGACATCCACTGTTAAAATATTACTGCAAGTACTCCAAATTGGTGGTTTCAAGAGTTAAAATAATGGAACAAATTGCAGACAAAAGCAAGTTAAGCTACAAGTATTAAGCAAAGACAACTTAAAGATTTATTTCCAACAACTATTTAAAAAAAAACTTACTTTGTTAAAACCCAGAGGCCAAAAACACCCATTACTAAATACACTGGGGTCCACATCATTGAGTCTGTGTTGGTCTCCATTATTACAAAGTATTGGAAAGTTGTTTTACAATTTAACTCATTATATCACATAAATACCTAACAATTTAATATAACAAACTGTAGATATTGCTGGTAAATCTCACTCTCAGTAAATCATCAATTAATATAATTAATGATATATCACCCAATAAGTAACTTTTTCAACATTGAAAGTTAAACAATTTCATACCTTAACATAAATTAGTTTTTTTAAATACGAAGTAATAATATGCATATACACATTTACTTAGGATTAAAGAGCGATGAAAATGATGGTTATAAAAAATGAAGTTTGTTATTTATTTTGAACATGATTAATACGATTAAGGCATTGTTTATCAATGGAACTTTAAAATTAACAGTAATGACTAATGTCCATAAATTAGTATACAGCAATATTAATTACAAAGTAACTGACTGACTGTTCTGTTGAGCAACCCAACCATGTTATATATTGTGATGTGGGTTTTCTATGATGTATCTTCCTGCCAACATGGTGTTTACTGGAGCATTTGGTATTCCAGGAAACGGGGGGACAGCACAAGCCATATCAATGTGTGTGTACTTTAGTGGTGAAGCAGAATCAACACCATGCTTGTCCAGACCTGAAGCCATAATAAGGAATGCAGCAGGACCTTGGTGGCCTCTTGGAGTCTGAGTTGAAGGTTTGTTCCCAGCTTGTAGCACATCCTCGTATTCAGATTTACCAGTGTGAAACTCATAATCCTCTCGTCTGATTGTTGATATCTCGCAAAGATCGCCCAGTACATTGCCTTTGTTCTGAAGCATTGTATTGTTGTTGACTTGTTTTGCAGGTCCATTATCCATTACACAACTATAGCTTGGTCCAACTGCTAATATGGCGTGTCCAGTGAGAGTGGCAAGAGTGTATAACTGTGGATTGACAGCTGTCAGAGCTTCTTCTTTAGCTTCACATAAACAATCAGCCATGGCCATTCGTCCTTCTGCATCTGTGTTTCCAATACGAAGCCTCACACCAGCACGAGAAGTTATGATCTCATCAGCAACATAGCAGTTTGCACCAATGCTATTCCTTACCATTGACATAGTGCCACACACTTTTAAATGCTTTGGTTTAATATCTGCAAATGTTTTAAATATTCCAGCAACGGCAGCAGCTCCACATTTATCTCTGTGCATTCCTGCCATCACACCTCCAGCTTTCACATCTGCTCCACCTGTATCATATGTAACTCCTTTTCCAACCAAGAACACGGTGTTGGTGATTGGACCTTCACCTTCATATACCAGCTTAACAACCCGTGCACGGTGCCTTTCAATGACACTGGCACATCTGTCAACGGCGGCTAAGCAAGGATATTTCTTTTCAATCACACTTAAATCAGACTCCACTGTAACCTGAACACAGGTGTCTTTAAACAGTTGTGTAACATACTCAGCAACTCTTGGAGGAGCCATTCTTTCTGGGTCTGAGCCACCAATATCCCTGGAAACAATCTTGCCACTTTCAAACGCACTTGTCATTTGAACAAGATAATCTACATTTTCCTTGCTCCAGAGACCAAATTTCTCCACCTTTTGCTTTTTATCGGGCAGTGCTTCACGGATCTCCAATGGTACATAGAGCTTTTGTAATGCTCCCATTGCCGAAGCAAAATGACTTTGCTTGTAATTTTTATCCTTGATGGTGACCAATAATGGGCTTGAACAGCCAGCACTCAATGCTTTTTGAACTCCCTTGCCAGCTGCATCTGCAAATCGTCTCACATCATCGTAATCACGGTTCAAAGGACCGGTTGGTGAAAAAATCACTCGCTTTAGAGAGCAATTCAGCGCTGCAATACATACATTCTTGCCAACAGAATCATCGAAGGATTTAAGTTTGATTAAAGGATCTTTTGCAAAATCAAACTCATCATCAATACTTTCCAATTTGTCCGTCACTAAAATAAGTCCATCAAAACCAGTTGTAGCAACTGTCACAGAACTAACTCCAATTATAGGAAAATCCATTTTTTGAATTTAACTTAAAGAAAAAACAAGGACTATCGTTATCAATAAATAAATGTGCCCAATTTAACTTAAATAAAAAACAAGGGCTATCGTTATCAAAAAACTTGATAATATTGAATTAAAGTAGACTTACCAATAACAAAAGAATGTCGTAAATAATTAGGGAAAATATAAAATTGAAAAGTGTGTTAAAAATTATTTTATGAAAACGGTGTTCGTAATGTGCCAATCGATATTTCTTGAACGTATTTATCATAATGCATAGCCTCTGGCTCTGTTGACATCCAACATCTGTTATGCTACAAATAAAAAAGTACAGCAATAAGTGACAAGTGTACAACTTGACTAGCAGCACGCTAACCTTTTTTTTAATAACAACAATCTCACAATTGATCTTGCGTAACGAGTTCTCTCTCGAAGATGCTAATACACAACCGTTGCGATCATATTGGGAAAGCGGCATTAAAAAGATGGCCTTGTACCTACGCCTGTATAGCCATTACTGTGTACTGTTGAAGTTAAAGTTATTTTGCTGACATTTATTGTTTTAAGGAAATATATATGTTAACTGTTATAGGTGTTTATGCTTACCTAGTGAATCAATTGTGCGTTTTTTCTACACGTGATAACGTATTAGCATACTAATTATTATCCCCAAAGACGATGAAAAGCAGAACAGTAAGAAGACTTCCTTATTTTTTCTTATTTCGCCACGTAACAAAATCATTAAAAAATGGTTGTGAGGCCAAATGGTTAACGCAAAAATTCATATACTTCTCCATTTAAAAAAACCGTCTTAGTGCCAAGTCCGACATGGGTTGAAAAGTAAGCCCGGTAAAAAATCTTTGAGCTCTACAAAATCATTGTTTTGTATTTTGTTACTTTACAAGGTCATTATCTTCTTCAAACTCGAAGTGCATAATGTAAATGTTTTCATCACTTGAGAAAAATGTTTTGGTAAAGCCAAGTATTATTTTTGTATAGAATAAAAAAAAGCTTTAGGAACTCTAGCCTTTCCACTGACTGTTCAATCGATGTTACGCATTCAAAATTTATCTCTCCCTATATCTAGATAGCTGTAGGCCTATACCCATTTTTAACTTAAAGGGCCTTATACAAATTAAAAAACTAAGAAAATAATAAAACTGCAACCCAACGAAAATTTACACTTTTTATACGTAGCAACAACTACAGTGTATTAACAAAAATTAAAAATACGAATAATGTAAATTTTTAAGTGTAAAAAACTAACATTTATGCGCGTTAGTAGACTTTGTAGAACAGACGACGAACAAAATTAATTATGTTCTTTTCTTGGTGCAGTGCTTTAATAGAAGTTAACATGACAGTGACACTGTTGATCTGTTCTTCTTACGATTCCGACATGTCTAGAAGAAAACTGAGAAGACGAGGTATAGCTAAAAATGTTCCAAGTGTTGGGCTATTAACCTAGTGACCCTCTTTTCAGAACAAAATATGCTGTACAAATACTGATAATGAAGCAATATATTGATATTTAGGATCGAATATGCAAATTTATCCCCGTGAATGGGAAAACACAAAGAGTTGTCACACAGGCAACCCACCGTCAGATTACCCGAGCTATTGCAGTGTGTTGTAGGCCTATACAAACTCACTCTGACTAAAATATGATATCGTTATACCTACCGTGAAATATAAAAAAATAGAAAACTATGGCCTATATATGTCAAATACCACTATAATATGTCACAAACAAAATAAGATATCATGTATTTAAACTTAATAGCTGAAGTATTACTTTAGATCGTGGTGGCGTGAAAGGTTGATGGAAACTAAAGCTATTCTCGCAAGGGTGGAAATAAAACATATGCTGTCAGCTTTGAAGCAAACTTGCATTCGCAAGCTATAACATAGATCGCTACAAAGAAACAAACCATCGGTTTATCTGCAAGCGAGTGGATCCGGTTTGCAACATCAATTTCCGTTGTTGCGCCTAGGCTTTCGAAGGTTCAAAACAAACATAGAGTTTTCATAATATAAGCAACAGGAAACGCTATTTCTTTGTAATCCAGCAGTTAGGCAATAGGCACCGTGCGATATCAGTTAAACAATATGGCTAGAGATAATTTACCATATAGCTGAGGATTTTTGTCCATTAATAAACAACGCTGTATATCTCATTACACTGACATTGGTGTAACTGTATATTCTAGAGTATAGACAAACAAAGAAGAACAGTAAACAGAAGATTTTTAGTGCTAAAATAATATTTTTTACCAGATTCTAGGCTAACTAAACAAGTTTACGGGTAGTTTAAGAACAAGAGTCCTAGCATTCAAATATTACAATGAATCTTCGAAGTATGGAGCCGTCGAGTATAAGGACGCTACTAAGAAATGGTGAACATAGAAGAGAACCAACCACCTATTGGGCTGAAGGTTTGACCTGACAACTAAACTTGAACAGTGTCACATAATAGTAATAAATTTCACATACCCCAAATCACTGTGTTTTTCGTGGTTAACCAGTATAACAAATAAAATGAAATAAGGTAAAAACATATGGTATACAAACACAACTTTCTTCGGCGGTGCAGGTTAAAACCTTTATACTATAGATATGTTCTTTCTCCTAGAAAATACAATACATATCTTTATAAAGAAATGTGTTTCCACATAATACATGTAATATTATGGAATTTGTTATAGCTCGGAAGGCTTTTGAGCGTATAGTCCTCAGAACAAACCACATGGTTAAAGTTTACTACTCGCGATTCTACCCTAATTATTTATTTTGACTTTTAATTTCCGAAATTCAACGTTTCCGCTGTTATATTAAGTAACGGATATGAAACATTTGACAGGTTACAAACAAACAAATTTGGCAATTTTGCCGAGCAAATTGGCTAAAGATTTTGAAGAATTTGCCCGTGGAAACTTAGGTGCTTTGCCACTGCTATATGTTAGCAAGGCGGGAGAACTTTCTGCCGGATATTTGGGTAAAAACTCTGATGTTCGGACAGACGCACCAGCCTATCAGATTGTTGCGAACAAAACTCGGACAATTGTGGACAACCTTTTAGGTCAGTATAAGCCTACCATCACGCATACTGTTTGATTGTTTTGGTAGCAAACGACTTTTAACTTTAAGGTTCCAGTAATAAGAGTCTGGTTAATAACACAAACCAGAGATTAAAGTCTAGTTAATACCACAAACATAACTTTTTCAGAGTTTGATTGGTCGGATATGGTGACATTTTACATTGGCTGCAGTTTCTCGTTTACTCAAATTTTAGTCGAAAACAAGCTACTAACACCGAGTACGAAGGGTGTATCAATCTTTAGAACCAACATTGATTGTTACGAAAGTGGTCCGTTTAAATGTAAAATGGTTGTAAGCATGAAAGCTATTTCAAAGCACGCTCTTTCCAAAATCCATCAAATTACATCTAAGTTTCCCGACGTGCACGGAGCACCGATACATTACGGTAATCCAGGTAAACTCCACTTAATTTGGTTTTATAAATTTAACCATCTAGGCTCCAAGAAATAATATAATACGTACTAATCCGTATAGATAATTGCTGTCTGCGATTTGCTAAAAAAACCTTTCCACCGGTGATATTTTTCTAATTTTTGCAGCACGAATCGGCATTCCGGATATTAACGACTGCATCGGTGATACAACAGACTTCGTTGAAAATGATGTCGCTGTGTTTTGGTGCTGTGGCTTCACAGCGGTCGAGGCACTCATGCAAGCAAATGTGGAAAGGGCGTTTACACACGGGCCGAATTCTGTGTTCGTTACTGACGTAAAGCAAGAGGCTGTAAACACTGAAACGGATCCCAACGATAGATGCGAAGTCGTGAAATACAGCAAGGACATGTACAGTGCCATATCAGCGCCAGCCATTAAAACCATAGAAGCAATATATGATATTATAAAATCGACTTCTGGGTGTACAGGTTCCGAGCACTTTGATTCCGAAAAGGTATTTTTAAAGGCATCGCTGGCTCTCTCACATTCAACGAAAGTTGCAATTGTTACTGGGTGTCCTATGAAACAGAACCAAGACTTCAGTGATACCGATTGTATACCTGGTATGTGATATCGAATATACCCTGTTTACTGCACCACTATTATTGATTTTTTTTGTTATTGGTGATTTTCAGGAATATTAAGTTTAGCAGCTGCTCTTCAATCGCTTGGAAAGACAGTGGACATTCTGACAGACACGTTTATCACAACAACAACCAAAAACATCATTGCCAGATGCGTCGAGAATGAGTTATTACGTCATACTCCTAGAGTTGCGGCAGTCAGAGATTGCACAATGTTCAATAGCGAAAGTATACCACACTATGACGTATTGGTTTTATTGCAACAAGGAAATCTCACTTACAATTCCAAAAACTGTTGTCCAAGTTTACAAGCAGCCATTAACCACCCTGACATTGTTACAATTGAAATTGGTTATAATGGGCGTGATATAACGATGAGAAATAATGAAATTCTCACAATCGACGCAAATATTCCCGCTGGAAATCTATTAATAGCTGGAGGTAAGGGTATATCCTTAAATTTTACAACTAAAGTTTGAAATGTTCCCACAATTGGCAATGGCTGCAATTTAAAGATACAAATGTAGCACCCAAACAGATTCATACCGAGTTTGATTAAGGATTGCTCTTATTTACGCAGGTATTTTTAACTGTGCATTCTACGGACTAGCGCTGTCCTTGTACATGGCAATGTCCTGTCCCATCCATGAACGTTATACCAGGAGAGCTGTCGGGTTTCCTGTAAATGTTTCTGCGATGATGAAAAACGCCCTTCCGTCTTTAACCCGGGTACATGCTACTTATCGGCTTTCTGTATTGACTGTTTAATGGCGGTAAATGGTTTAAACTTAAATTTTATTGCAGAACCAATTGCAATGAAACAAATTTTGGAAAAAAAACGGGCTTAATATATGAACCTGAAGTTATATGATTTTAGTTTTTGTTAGGTTATGCATTGTAATATCATGTTAGCCCGGCTTTTGCTTATGTTGGTGCTAGACTGATACATCTAATGTATTTATAGTATATACTACTTTTGGGGAATTCAACTATTAGCATGAGGCAATCTAACGATAACGCATGTTACAACGCCATTTCTTTACCGTCCAACTTCAAAATGTGTGATAACTCAGTTGTCTATACCACCATCCATTTATAATATCTTATCATAAATTTCATAAACATTGAGATGTTGATCCTAATAATATGTACTTGTACACAGATACGGCAGATATCAGCATTAACCAAACAGCTCGGTTTGCGAAACGATGGAAACCATGACTCTCTATCGTCAGCTGATGGAAAGTTGTTTAATGAAGAATTTGAACAACTTATCCGCAGTATGTTGGATATTGTTGCTCTATAATAGCCAATTCAAGTTTTAATTTGTTATTTTCAATTGGAATAAGTACATTTCCGGTTGAAAAGGAAATAAGTGAATTCGCAAAAATTAAGCAGATACAAAACTAAATGCATTTTATTCAAGAAATAGAGAGGATTAGCTCACGTGTTTATCATCATTATTTGTAAATCCTATTTTGATTTTGCGCTATCTGTGTGTGGAAACCAAATCTACCTTATTATTCACGATGAGTAAAACCGAAAGCTTGCAGAATCGAAAATGATCCCTAGCTAGTCGGTTATGTCCCTGGTTGTTTTTCTTGTATGACTAAAAGATTTTAAATAATATCAATCAGTTGTGCAGTGATAAATTTCGCATATACATTTTAGAGAATTTCACGACAGATTCAAGTATACAAAAAAGGTGCCCGTATCTTGTTTTTTTTATAATTATGAACCCAATTTTGTTTGGTTGTCGATATCTGTCAATAGTATATATAGGGATAGAGAAAAATGAACGACATAGAAGTAAAATAACCCAGTTCACTTAAAAGTGATGCACTATAATTAATAAAGAAAACAGCTGCTGTGTATCATAATCCATAACGAATCATAAAAGAATTTCGAGATTATCAAAAAGTTGTCTATGGCCTAACCATTTTCGGCCGATTTTCGGTAAATGTCCGAAAACGCAACCTCTCTAAAATCAGAAATTAGTTTACTTAACGTTTATACACACAACGCATTAATTTAATCGAGTTAAAACTCATGAAATGAGATGTTAGTTACTATGAATTAGACGTGCCGCGATAAATATGGTATTTCTTACAGGTGAATTTCTAAAATACCCAAGACAAAAACCATTTTAGGTGTCGATAAATCAGTTTGAAAGTTGTATCAAGGAGTATCTATATCCACGATGGTGTGAAAACATGGTTAAAAATTTTTATCCAAGATTTATAGGAATGCTGGGTAATGAGTTTTATAGACAAGAAGCAGGCAGGAATAATTGCTTTTTACTAATCATGGCCAAAAGTTTGGTTTGATAGCACAGTGCGTGTTTTCATTACAAAGGTAGTTAACATATTTATAGAAATGGTCCCATAAAAAAGAGTTTAAAACAGGAAAATCTAGAATGTGCTATAGATGGTCAACCCGACAGACAGCATGTTGGTCGTCGTATTTCATATCGCCAACCACGTTTATGTTGCTAAACACCTGGGGCTATATTCAGTAAGTTCACGGTGAACCACACACCGGTTTTTTCATTGACAGCGAATGTGTGACGCTCTGGCGTTATTAACACATGATGACTTTAAGAAAAATTAACTGTTTTACAAGCCTTGCGCTAAGTTTAGGTATAATCGCATGTCTGGTATATTTCGAAAACAGTCGCATCTCAACAAACAGTTTGGTAAAGTATATAAGCATTTATGCGTCTCGGTCAAATATTTATAAACTTTTTATAATAGCTTCCGGTAAAGCTCGAAGAACCTCCCCGAGATGATAGATACAGAGATGCTTACACAGGTTTGACCAGTGACGCAGTGTGTACAAAGAATTCGCAATGGGACACTTATAGGATTTGTGATCGCCTTCCGTATACCAAGATAGTTTGTAGAAAAGGGAATAATGGTAAGTTATGTAACGATGTAACAGTTCCGTCACACTACAATGGCTGCAAAGTCTAAAGGAATATAGAACTTATTTTGGCGTTGCGTAACTGCAGGCTAATAAAATTTAATAAATTTTGTACAAATCAATTAATTATATTAATTACGTACATTTTGAAGTCAGTATAATAATTTACGTTAATTACAGCTGACGAAAAAAGAAACGCATACGTAGTGCCAAACATCGTACATTATGTTTGGTTTGGTGAGCGTGAAATGCTTTATTACCATTATATGTCTGTGCGATCCGCTGCAGCCAATCAGGTGAGAGCTGAATTTTTGCATGAAAACCTTCTAATATAATGTAGCTTCTAGTTATTGACGTAATAATATGACGTAATCAAACCGAAAACAGTTACGCATGCTGTCCATGGTGTTCGAATTTGCCATTTATTTTTTTACAGCAACCAGAGAAAATCATATTTCACGTCGACGGAGGACCTCCACTTGGTGATTTATGGATGAAACTGGTGGAAGAGGTCCCGTGTCTAGAAACCCGACATTTGGATGTCCCTGAAACTGTTTTTGGACATAAAATAGAATGGATTCTTCATAAAACTGATGTAGCAAGGTTAGCACACACAAAGCATGTATCTACTGGAATTTTGAAGCAGTCTGTGGAGAAATATTATTTAAACATTCATTTTACTTAACTTATCGTATAAAGTGTTATCCAGTGCAACTTTATGAAGCTGGACTAGAGAACAATATAAGGACCCAGATATTAGAAAACCAATCATATTTGTTGCTAAATTAACTACTTTTTACCTTATTTTATTGCAAGCAATTTTTTAGAAATAATATTCTGATCAAGGAGGGTGGAATCTATCTTGATTCAGATGTGTTAATTTTGCGTTCTCTTGACCCCCTACGCCGCTATGCATTTACAATGGGCAGATCTACAGCAAATTCTTTAAGTAAGGCAGGGATTACTGAATTGATGCAAAATACTAATATGTATAGAGAGGTTAACGTAATGCGCTGATGTTTACCTATAAGGTAAAATTGTAGGCTTACAAATACTTTGGGAATCACGTTAATAAACTCACATATTTAAATATAGACATAAATTCTATTAGCATATGAATGTAACGAAATGTGACACGTTCATAATAATATACAACAGGTAACGGCGCTATGCTGGCGAAACCAGAATCAAAATTTCTACAAGCTACTATAGATACCTACAAGGAGTTTTCGGCAGTAAGTCACACCTTGCAATATTCAATCGTCGGCTATTTACCACACATTATTTACCAGGAAAAGTTTTCCGGAACCAAACAAGCTGTCTTATCAGTTCAGAGGCCTCTTCAGCAATGGAAAACAAGACCTGACTTGCCAATCCACGTTGAGTTGACGTCAATGCAACGACCCAATCCTTGGCACGATGGTCGGGATTGTATTTCTGGTGCTTCCTACAACATCTCGCAGAACTACATGCTGCATATCCACCCTGTTAAAAGTACGATTAAAAACGCCAATGTAAGTTTATTGGTTTATTTTCTGAAGTTCCAAAAAAGGTTTACCGGTACATACAGTTATATTTCTCTTAGATTATTCACGAACAAGCAGAAACGCTTCGAACAACAGATACCACTTACGGGGCGGCGGCGAGAGCTGCTTTATTCGGATTTCAAGATTTTGTTTTCCTCAAGAATGAAACAAAAAATGGAAAGAATAGACGAAAGGCAAAACAAATACCAACTATTATAGACTCATAAAGTCAAGTCTTCTTACGTACATACATACGATATACGCATTCGGAAAAGGTTAAACCTCGGCGTTGTTTTGTCCCGCGGCAAGATACAACTCAATTCCGTGGATGGAGAGAACGTATGGTTTGTTCAGAGTGACCGCTTCGAACACAGTATGCCATTTATGTAACTAAGATTGTGATGTGTCCTTCTCCGGTCGAAACTCCTTGTAAACAATAAATATAAGTGATTTTAAAACTGCCAAGTTAATAGACCTATATAAGTGACCGGAAATGACATTCTTCTCTTAGTCATGATATTTAAATGATTGTTTACTTAGTAACAATGGTGGTGATTCCCCAATGTTTGTACGTTGGAAGCAGCATGTGCTAGGATTTTGTTGTGACTCCAAAATTTTTACTTGAAGCATGTGCTAGGATTTTGTTCCCAGCTGTTTTGTTGGAAAAAAGATCCTGATGTACAGAGCGGTTCCAGCTCAAAAATTTCAAGTAAAATTTTGGAGTGTTTTGGGTTTAGGTTGCAGATCCAAACTTCAATTTTAAATATTAAAAAAAATATGTAATAATCCCTGTCGCAGTATTTTGAGTGACAACCTTTTTTGTTGGGTCAGTTTGCATTGGAGATATAGGGAGACTAATAGCTTGGCCATAAAGACCTTAGTACCACACAGCAATATTTCCGGTAACCCACGGTGGGTGCGAGGTAATCTGAAGATTAGTTTACCTAAAGATTATTGCTCGCGTAAAACGCCTTGCGTTTTCTTATTAAAAAAGATAAACATGAATATCCAACCCTTGAACATGAGCACAATCGACTATTTGATCCTACAAAACTGTTCGGCCTATAAACGGAGGACTAACCCACCAACCTGTTCGAACGGATATTGAAACGACACATACCTGGCGGTAAACAAGTAAATACAAAATTCAGCATCTTTTTTATATATATACTCATATCGCAATCGTCGTACTTCGGCTTATTTAAACCAAATTCAATCGAAATTTATCCAAATCTGCGATCTATCTATTTTAAACGTAATTTTATGCTTTGTCGACAGATCTTATAAAGACAAATTAGTAAATATTTAAATTTATAGTTTCGAAAACAGTCATGAAAACGAAATATTTAGAGTAAAAACTTGTAAGGAATACACAGTAGAAGGATTTGCTGCCTTCCCGTCCAACGCCCATTTTACTTTTCCAGTGGGGCGAAATGTGGAACGGAAGAAGCAAACTTATGCTTACTACATACTAATGCAGTCCCAAAATTCATAACTGCGGTTGATGTTGTTTTGTTTTATTTCATTACTGTAAATGGAAAGAAGCTAAAAGTGTTTCATTTACAGGAAAAAACTACAAAGAAATATTATTACAGAAATCTCTGTTACAAAAACTCGAAATAAACAGTTATTCTAAAACGTAAAAATGTGTCTACTGTCTTTAAAAACATTGTTGCAATTGTTAAGAAAAGGGTGTAAAGTAACGTTCTGTTAAGAAATATAAGTATACTTCGGTAATACACGGTTATAAGTAACTTATGTCATGATTGAAATGTGGAACATCTGCGAATAGGAAAAAATATAGACTTGGATAATGGCAACATCAGCTCTTAGAAAGACTGTTTGTTATGTATGTAAGATTTAGTCTACACCTTTGAATTTGTATTGGCGTGTTGCTTGTTTAATCTAAACATATTGTTGGTCCAAGAATATAAATTGGGGGCATATGGTTGTTTTTTTTCTTCTGAAGCATTATGTGCAGCAGCTCCACAATAATAAAATTTGAATGACATTGAAATCACAACACAACTAAGCATCTGAATTTAGTATAGCTAAAACACACTACAGCGGTGTAATGCTATGTAAAGTCTTTGACCAGAAAATTCTATAAGCACCATCAAAATGAGCGATTTATCAATGATATCCAGATGGTACTTAACACAGATTAAACAGTACTGTCTGGAACAAATACTTTCAAATACTTCAACAGATAAAACTGGCAGAATG
>CH002822.1:671856-701459 GCA_000149265.1 Ciona savignyi | reverse complement strand
GATCAAAGAAAAAAACCGTTAACCGTTAACCGATGTTAGCCTACTGTTCTCTCTAGCTAATACTTAGTAATGGGAAGAACATGGGGAAAAACGGGAGTGCGTCAGTGGTCCTTTATTAAATCTAGGTCAACGTAACCCTAGGTTAAACCGCCGATCAAAGCAATAAACACCGCTGGAAAAGCGGCGCTGCGGTTAGACGATTTAATGTGATAATTATTTAAATGCGCAGGGAATTTTTTGCGTAATTATTAAACAGACATTGCGACGAATTTACAACGTTGCAACGGCGGAAGTCGGCGCCCATGCTTATAATATCCATTGTAATCAACGCTGCTGCAATATATACAATGGAAATAAAAAGGAACTCCATGCAATTATAGTTTCTTAATGTGCAATGTATATTATTTCGAATCCAAATATTCGAAATAAACGTAATATTTGGATTCGAATCCCGTAGGATTCGAATCCGGAAGATTCGATATTCTAGTTTGTGCATCCCTAATATCGGCTAAACTTTTATAACAGCATGTAAATAAAATTAACCACAATAGATAATTATAATAAATAAAAGATAATTTGTTTTAATCTATGTATAAGATAATTTTAAACTATGTAGTTTGATATTTTGTATTAAAGGTATTAAAGCTGAACTATAGAAGAAATTTAACATTTAGAAAAAGCAAAATACCAAGACCACAAGACATAAGGTTGGTTTATACAAAACACAGTCTGGGTATTAAAAAAATAGTTTAAAAATTACTTTACCGGCCAGATTTTGTGATTTTCAATAATCAGTACCGGTACAGCACTATAAAGTGTTTTATATATTTTTAAGATGTACAACTATATCGGTATTTAAATACTCATCATAAAAGAATCAATAAAAAATACTCGACTAATAATAAATAATACTTAAGTAGTACAACTGCACCAAATAATTGTTATTAGGTAATTGTATTTCTAAACTATGTCATTTAGTAAATTCATGTCTATAACATAGTTAGATCAAGTTACTGGTGCACGTTGAATCTATAATCAGTGAATAATTCACACCATAGTTTTTATTATGGTTTTGGTAACTAGGCTAGATATATTTTCTCATATGTAACATATTGTTTAAATCAGGGGTTCTTAAACTGGGGGGCGCGCCCCCCTTGGGGGTCGTGGAAGCTTCTCAAGGGGGGCGCGAGCATGACAGTGACATATTGTAAGGTTCGAATTAACGATTTTGAAACGATTCGCGAAAGGCGTGGGATACGAGAAAATCGTTTTCGCACTTTAGCTATGTTAAATTGCCTTAGAATGCGGTTTCAGAACCTCTCAAACTAATCTTTGAATCCAGAAAGATTATTCATTAAGCAAACAGTACCGTTATTAAGTAGTAATGGTAAACTACTATAAACGTGTCGTGAGTTAATGCGTGTAGGATAGGACGAATATCGACGAAACGAAGCCTTTGAAACGAGTAATCTTACTTGTTAAAACACCATATAACCTTACTATAAAGGGGTGTGTCGCATCTCCGCCAATCATAAATAAAGAAATCGTGGTATATTAACTCATAATGGCTATTGTTGCGTTGTAATAGAAATGCTTATTATGCGTCAATAATGCAAAGTAAAGGCATGGTAAATAAATGCAATAGTAATGTGATTGTTAAATGTTATGTTGAAGGCAAAATATGTTATATTATATTGTGTTGATGATGTATTATTAAAAGTGCGCGAAATCAGTAACGGTAATTTATATTTTCGCGATTTTGTTAAATTTTGTAATTCGCGAACTTTAAAAAACGGTTCGCGAACCCTTGCATCCTTTACACTAAGCAGGGTAATGGCAAATAAATTTCGTAAATTTGATTTTTGAGTAGGTGAGGCGTGAGCATAATTCACAAATCTCAAGGGGGGCGCGACTGAAAAAGTTTAAGAACCACTGGTTTAAATGAATTTGGAACTAAGCATTCTATTGAATATGTCAGATTTACCATCTACTTTTAGTACAACTAGTGTCCGGTTAACATTTTTTAAATCCCATAGTTGACAAATACAACCTGTCCAGCCCTTTAAGCATCAATCACAATAGTTTAGTTTTAATCGTTAAAATAGTTTTCCATATTTTTCTGAGAAATTCAAATACTATATTTAGCTTTGACTAAAAACGAGGCATTCTATTGTTAGTAGCTTAGTATCGATACAATTTAAACAATACAATGTGTGATTAGAATAAATTGTCTTATTGCCTTTTCACCCACAAATAATTTAATGCAAATTTATCCAAATTAACCACATAGCAATATTAAATTAAAGTTCTAAGTTTTTTTCTTTTCAGTTTTAACAAAGAGATTAAAAATAATATGACATATTGATGCACAAATTGTTCCATAAAAGACATTTCTTACAAATTTTAAAATGTTTATACACATTAGTGAATAAGGCCAATAAATGATTTATATTGCAAATATATACAGAAGCCAATTCCACATACTTACCACAACGGCACCACCAGGTATTGCTGATGTAGTGGTTGTTGTACTGTTCAGTGCAGCTGGTATTCCATTCACTTCATTTTCTTCTTTCTCTAAAATCACATCCAACATAATCATGCAGTAACATACTAAACAATTAATATTTTTATTTCATGTCTTTGACAAAACATTACTTGCAACTGATGTTTAAGTAAAGAAATAAACAATATTGTAGATACATTACTTGTCATGTTGTCTATACATTACTTGTCATGTTGTCTATATTAGTATTTACAGACTTAATACTAGTATTTATTGACTGTTCAAAGAAAAACAACACATATTTTTGAACAAACAAGTACATTTCACATACTTTCAAGAGTATCAACGGCACTAGCTGGTTCCTTATCAGATATCTCATCAGAAGAAGAAACTGTGGTGAGAGCTGATTCTGAAGCGCCAGCAGTGGAAACTACAGCTGGAGGTGGTGGAGGGGGGATCGCAACTTGCATTCCACCTGCTCAGATTATTTAGTGATAAATAATATATTTCCTATTTGACTGCGGGATACTGGTACTTCCTATTTAATGTTATCAACAAATTAGCAATATAAGGCATACAAATTATCGATCAGATGTTCGATCAAATCAAGGAACTAATGTTATTATTGACCAGCACTGTGTTAAGTAAACTGTGCAAAAGTAGTTTTTTTAAATACAACGAATTATTAAAGCGGGCTTGCTATTGTAAAACATTGAGATTGTGGACGATATCTCTTTGTTAAGCGTGCTGTATGTTCCTCAATGTAAGGAATTCCTAAAGGTCACTCTTATTATCACTATCCAATATATCAGGATGGTCTTAGTTAAGTCATAAAAGATCATGTACATCTTTGAATTAGCCATTAATAGAAGCCAAGTCCATAAGCAATTTGTTACGAACATGTGAGAGAGAAAGACTGTAGAGTAGACAATCTACATTTCTGTGGTTCTGTTGGTAGTTGTTAACTAAACATTACTATTTTATTATTATAATTAATAACAAAATAATAATACATCATCATGTTGTTTGGTATCACTAATTTGGTAAAACGACATTAAACTAGGTAGCACATTTTTAAAAACACACTGTACAGAGCAATCTTCTTTATGCAAATCCAATATATATTTAATGTATAATATATTTACACACCGAAAATCTTGGATTTATATATATATATACCTGTGAGAGCGGCAGGATTTGGCATAGGTAGGAATGGAGCAGGTGGAGGTGCATACGATGGAATACCTTGAATACCAGCAGATACAGCCATCTGGTACTGAATATACTGCTGTGAATTCATTACTCCACTGTATTTTACCAAAGACTAATTGTTTTGCTAAATTTTATGCTTTTAGACTTGGAATTTTTTAATGTCTGTAACATGGCAAAGAAGAACAAAACAGTTTAGGGATTTTATTTTGTTATTGCATATTAAGCAAAACTTACTTAGATAATCACAAGTTTTAAATAAATGTTCGCATTACCCAGCTGAAAATTTGTTTACAAAACCAACACGAAGACACCTGGCAAAATAATGTTTCCAAATATATTTTTATGCACTGTTGACATTACATTTGGTCCCATTCTGAAGTTTTATCCCCGCCAATGGAAATATATTTAGTACCAACTGGTTGTATATGCCGAGAACCGCAATGGGTACCCTCGTGTGGCCGAATGGTTAGCACGACCGATACATATACCGACCTATACAAAAACTATACAAGAAACGAGCTCATACTGAGTTTGGAACTTGACTCGGTAAAAATAAAGAACTGCAATGGGTCGGTATCATAACCATCAGACTCCCTCGTTCCCAACGCCGGTGTGCAATATATTGAGTAGTTTCATTAATTAACTAGGGTCAGGTGAAGTGCCTTTCCCAGGGACACCAACTTAAATACAACATTTCGGCTAAAAGGCTTGGACAAGACACTTAGCGGACATTTCCCGAACCCAGTCGATTATTGTTCTACTAAATTAAAGAAACGTATTAATGACTGTAAAGTAAAAAACGATGATTGTTGACGAGGAATATTAAAGGAATAAGTCACGTTAGACTATATTTAAACCACAATCGAACAACCAACACAATTAAAAGAAAGAACGAAGTGTGAACTATCACGACATACTATACATAAAAATTTTAATGCGCATGTTTTTTCCCGATTTCGGAAATTACAAAATTATAGATTCAATCACGATGTAAATGCAAAGAAACTTGGCCATTTAAGCAACGGGTTTATACTAAATATTTATATATGGAGAACCCCCAGCAGTATTTTATTTTTTCTGTATTCGATCATGTTGTAAATTGTATTACGTCTGACCATGTGCCCTACATCTATTTTTTCATCAATTTTATAAAGTCTGTTTTAAAGCTCGACAGTGTAGCTAATAATAGTTAGTAGCTTTGTCACTATGTTGCAATTGACCCATGCATTCAGCAGTCATCGTTTGATGAGTCATGATGAGAAGAAATGAGAATCAAAAGAAGTCTATGATGATCCGAAGCCATCTTCTTTTTCATGCTGACTCGGGTCAAGTCAAGTCGCTAAATCCAAATTACAAATATGAAATACGAATACGTTGGTTTTGAAATACGGTATATCATCATAAACGTATATCACGATTTGTTGAAGATTCATTGACCAACACACCTATTTCCTGTGATATCAATTAACTAGTTCCGCAATTTTGGGTATGTGAATTACGACAAATGAGTGCACTGGACCGCTAGTATATATTGCAATACAATCGGCTAACACAGAGCTTTTTTAGTTTCAATTTATAGCGATTCACGGCCAAATGTTACAAGTTCAACGTTAAACAACAGCTTAATATATATACAGTATATATTTACTGGTTTTATGAAAAGATAAATTGGGGTAGGATAGAATGGTCATGTTTATTCCTGTCATTGGGAAGACGCAATGGGCGTTATCATACGGCAATAGTCAGATCACCTCGAGAATGCGTAAGAGAGAGTGAGTTCTCTTATCACTAATCGTCAGATTACTCCATTTCAGCGCTTATCATTGCTTTTTTAGTGTGTCGTGTATGAGACGTTTCTTTAATATAGTAGATTCCTTTAATATAATATTAATCAATAGACGTTCCTTTTATATAGTATTAATCAACTCGGATCGCTTTTACATTGACGTCTAATTACCACACTGGTTATTGGTAATACAGCTATAGATAACCAACTCATTATTAAGATAAAATGGTTAATTAACCAATCGTCGCTATAATAATGCTGTGTAATCTTAAAATAATTCAATAAAATAATGATTCCGGAATGTCGAATAATTTATTTACGTTGTATAGGCTGATCTTGCAACAATTGTTTTTTTTACAATTATTAGTTCAATGCAGAAAAGAAATGCGCAAGTGGCCTACATGCCTAAGTAGGCTATATATGTATATATATACAAATGCAAATGCAAAACATGAAAAGAAGATATACAACGAGTGCAGTGCCCAAAAAGTAAAAAAAAATGTTTGCTATTAGCACCGGGATGACTTTGACAAAGTACACGCGCTCGGTTTAATCAACAGTGCTTATTCGATACACCCTTTCTCCTCCAGAAACAGATGGTTCCAGATACAACGATGATCTTTGAATCGACTTTAATCGAACAGCTTTGTGATGTTCAGTATGTAACAAATTCTTTGCTGGCAAAATTGACAGATTCCTGAACAGGAAATTAAACATATTCATTATATAAAGGACCACACAAGCGATGATAATACAATCTTGGTAAGGCTATTTTACTAAAATTTCTAAATATTTCTGAATTAACTCACATGAGCCGATAATAGTGTATGGTGGCTATGTAGTAATTTTTCGCCAACCTTATAATGCCGAATGTTACGATTTGACTCACCTTTTTTAAGCGTATTATTGCAGTCGACCAAACTTTTTGTTGTTTTGCTTGTCTGGCAATATACACTGCACACTTGGAATATCCGATTAATCCTAGATTCTTGGGTTGTTGTGATGGTTGTGGATCTTGTTTGACCTGTTGTATGATGAAATTATATACCTTTATGCGATAGATAGCTCTTTGATTAAAACTTTTTTATAGTTAACACATTAGTAAAAACACTTACGTGATTTTATCTCCCTGCTTGCAGCAACAGCAACAAATATGAGCATCAGTGTAATAAAAACTATTTTTGACATATTGGAATTATTTTTCGTGGTAGGCTATAGGTGTAAAATAAATCTGCAAATCGGCTTAAATAAGTTTTTCGTATAATATAACCTCATGTAGGACATAAAGTATACAATATTTTTAAAGTAATTAATTTAAATCGATGCTGCCTTTGTCAGTCAAAGTTAACGACCTTTCAGAATAAGCTTTATCTATACAAAACGACACATTTAGCAATAATTCCAATTCTCCTAATCTGATGGATAGGAATACAAATTCTATGTGTTAAGCTCACACTAGTTTAATCTGTACCTTTTCTAAATGAGTAGACAATTAGTGTCATCCTTTTTATATAGCGTCTTCTGCGTTAAAACGAGAAATCAGTTGCTGACTTTCTCCAAAAATAACCTTAAATCTATTTCACGCAGCCATTACGTCAGTCAATACATTAAAAAGCGCGTGCAAATGTTTGCAATTAACCATATCAAAATACATTGTAATTAAACTTTTGGAATTTTTATTAAATTGTTCTTCGTCTCTAATGAAAATTGCATGACAAATCAAGTAAAATTATTAACTGTTTTTCCTAAAACATCCACAAACATCGCCAATTCGGCTCGAAAACGTGTGTGCGTTATGACACTGCGTGAAATGACGAGTTTGTTTCAGCATCGTACGAACTACCCAAAACATACGTGGAAAATCTAATCTCGTATTTTCTGCTAAACATAGAATATTTTATGTCCGTTTCGTTAAAAATGTGTGATGTCAGTTGCTTTCTCGTGTTGTGCAATACAATGTCTCGCCCCAAATTAAAAACAATATTCAGAATCAACGTATTTGGACGCTGCGGCAATTACTTAATTTTAAAACCAATTACTTAATTGGTCCGTTTTGGATAATCTTGAATGGAATGTGACAAAAAATGTCGCTGAAGCGCTAGCGTTTTACTTGAAAATATGCCGGAATTTTATATTAATAGTCATAAAATAAGATACTTATTAAAATATTTATATTTTCTTTTTAATACAAACACCTAAAGACATCGCTTAATTGAACGAATGAACACTTTCGGATAAGATATTTATTATTCATAATTTATTCATGACACAACCAACTAACTAACCGCTGGTTCCGATCCCGCAATCTGTCGGAGATATACAAAAAGAACACTACCCTGTTTATCAAATACAAATTACGGGAATGACCTTGATAGCCAGAATAAGTGACGATTTTCGCAAGAGTAACACTTTAACCAGAATGTTTAGCTGTCAAATACATGTAATTTCACAATCAACAGGTTAAGTGCGACGGAATACGATAAAATGAATACAAAAACAAGCGATAAAAATATTACTCTGTCTTCTCTTGCTGCTCTTCAGAGTCCTCTTCTCGAATGACCTCGAGTTTTTCTCCGGGAGTTTTGCTCGGGGATTCCGTCTGGTTCATCATCGAGGATATAAGAGTAGCATCCTCAGAGAACACCTGGAGAAATGAAATTCCTTTTTTTAAACATCACCATTTAATTATAAGGTTGGAACAGGTTGGTCTGTGGGGTCGGAAGATTCATTGTTCAATACCGCATGTTTATTAGATATGAGTGTATATGCAAAAAGCATCTACTAACCATACTTAAACAAAACGTAACAGTCATGATGATAAAAACTTATATTTATAATACAATGGGTTGCTAAACAGTCGGTCACTCACACAACTTTTCAATATCCTGATATAATGACTCTGAAAACACTCAAGTTCCTGGCAAATATCTGTCAATCTAACTGGTCACACGGTGTCCCAGTGATTACTTATATTATAACACTTGTTTGTTACCTATCCCCAGCAATAACTTAAATATCCTGTGGTTGCTCTATAATTATAATGTGGTTGCTCTATAATTACATCCACACGTGCATTCATTTAACATTAGCCTTTTACCTCATTCTCTAGATTATCTTCCACCTTAAAAGCAACTCGCAAATCCTGAAAAAAATAAACGATTTGAATCCAGACAACCAATAAAAATTGTTCTTCTGCATGGTTCGGCTGTTAGTGGTGCATCAATCCATCAGCCATGAACTAGGAAGATCAATACCGGTACCACCCCTATCTCCTGTATCCTACAGCATAGCAGTTAATGAACATTTCTTGAATCAAGTAGATTAATGGGTTAAACAAGAAATATTACCAAAAATTCCATATTGTATATGCAACAACACTGTTGTATTTATGAAAATCCAACTACATTCATTAGTTAGTAAATTTATTATCATGCTTTAACATCCTAGCTGTGTTTTCCAATCTACCGCATCATAGGATATAGGATAGGATATTCATGTTTATCCCCGTGAATGGGAAAACCTAGGGGGTTATCACACGGGCAATCGTCAGATCACCTCGCGCCCATCGTCGGGTTACCGGAGCTATTGCAGTGTGTTGTATATGATAGACACGTTCCTTTAATTTGGTAGAACCCATAATCCGCTGGGTTCAGGCAATGTCCGTAAAGTGCCTTGCCCAAGGACACAACCGACTAGCTAGCGACCAGTTTCGCACCTGCAACCTTTCAATTGAAAGGCGACGCACTTAACCGCTAGACCATCGGGCCGGACAAATACAGTGAAAATTAAACGGTGAAAATTAAACCTTTTTTAATTCCACTTCAATTTTCTTGATTTTTTCCTTTGTTTCATTGCTCAGTTCAAGGTCCCAGACTACTTGATAGGAACCATCTTTGAACCGAACCGGCATTGAAAACACACAGCCGGAAACTCCATACCAACCTGCAATAGTTTAAAAAATGTGTGCTGCTGTGTATGAAATGAGGAAATGTTTGTCATTTCGATGACCCGGCATTTAACTGCCTCATAAAACTTGAAACCAGTGAATTTTAAATAATTTAATATTTGTTTAACTACTGAATTGGTTTCAACAACTCGACTAAGACAAACAAAATGATCTGAAAAGAGGATTAGCCTTAACACATGTTATAACCCTTTAGACAGAAAAAGCTGGGATAGTTATTACATAGATCATATCTTACTATGCCCCCTATTGGGTTACTAAAGCTTTTGCAGTGTGGTATATGATTGTGATATTTTTTACAGTTTATGTTAACGCATTCACTGAGTCAAGCTGTGTCCACTTGTGCAAGTGACTTGCGCTAGGACATTAGTGACAAAGCCAGCAGCTGTTTTTGATATAACAACATTTCAGAAATGTTTTATCTGACAGAGCTTGCTACAAGATCTTATCTACCCATCAAGTATATTTGTAAGTTTTTTTGTAGTGGGCCGCATTGTCACTTGAAATAATTCAATGGGCCGTAGACACAACTTCCACTAGGCTACCCAAGTACTAAACACGTGCTTTAATTCTTCGAGTTATATATAATCCTGTATTCATGTTGCTCCCATAATTAGGCTAAGATTCAAAGTTTAAAATACTACTTGAAGTGAAAATGACTAGCGGGCCGCACAAAAATATCAGGTGGACCGCAGGTTGGACATCCCTGGTCTAGATGCATTATCTGTTACAGCTTGCATTAAAAATCTGATAATAGCAAACAAAGCTAGATCTGCCGAAAAGGATAGTTTGGTTACATCATCATATCACCAACATATGTTAACTATAATGTCATGACTACCTTCACTTTCCACGCCAAGCGAATACACATTTTCACTCTCGACTCCTTGGATCCAATCATGTAACAAACACGATAATGAAGCTGCTTCACTCAAACTAGAATGGTGACCAAGTGTGTTCATCAGCTCACTGTTGTGGGTGGCGTGCTCTTCTACAAAATCCCCTGTGAGCCACTTTCTATAAGAAATATGGAAAACAACTGATTAGTAAATTGTCAAAAATGAAACAAGGTTAAATGTTAAAAAAGTTTCTGAATTATTAAATATATACCCATTGCAATAAAACAACTGATTATTACATAAAGAAAACTTACTTATCATACACCAACTCAGATAATGCTCTGGAATACCAGTCCGGCCCCCAAATAGCTCCATCATATTTACGAACAACTGCTGATATGACATCTATATAGTAGGAGCTCTTCGGAGCATTGTTTGCGCAGTTTCCCCACACTACAACATTCGTGACACCAGCTGTGCTCACTTGCATCTTCCGAGCCAGTGATGCTTGGGCTCGTCTCTCCTGCGGGAAAATATGAATTTAGGTTTATCTCTTGAATCTTACCCTATTTAAGAGCTGCTATTTATTTACAATTGGTTTTGGACAGTATACAAGTGGTTTTTGGACAGTTTTGGACAGTAAACTGCTATTATACAAAATAATACTTATTGGGCTCAGAAAAGTAAATAATTCTAATACCCATAAAAGCAAACAACAAGTCTGGTAAATTTAACAATGAGTTTAAGTTTTAAAAATATTTAAATGTAGTAAAGATCAGTGCAATGTCAGTTGAGCGATTTGTCCTGGCCAGAACTTCAGGACTAGGTCCAGAAGTTAAGGTTTATTATTAGCAATACGATTGTACTAGCACTGGTGATAAATAATAAACCCGTACCTGCAGTTTGGACATGGCAACAATGTTTTGTTTGTTGATATTTTTCCCATACTCCACTAAGACATGGCTGTTGAAATTAACAGTTCCACTTCCAGATAAAATAATCTAAAATAAAACAATTTATATAGGAACAATTTTACAAAACTACTGTGTTTTTTGTATTATATCACAGCAATGAAATCAATAATTACATTGTGCCCACAGTGAGAAAAGAATATATTGCTACAGTTGTGTTCAAGTTATTTAACAAATTGGTTCAAGCCAACACTGCCAATTGCCCTGCCTAAAAACAATAACAATAAATTAGTCATTTTTTGATTGCACATCTTTTCAGCTTATGGTCAGACGCACTGCTGGTAGAGCTTAACTAGCCAAATGAAAATTTCCAGGTTTAATCTATGCAGTTGTTCCCATGAGCAAGACATGTAACAGATGTTTCATCGAAATAAGATAATCTAATCTTAAACTCAAGGGTAACACCAAATAATGAGGTAACTAATTTAACTCCGATAATCAAAGCCGTAAACACTACACTGAATGTCACTGACGCCAATAGAAAATGTTAGGGATAGTGTTCTAACATTTGTGGTCTTGTCAAATATTGGTGTTACAATGTTTGACAAACAACATTATGATCAACATAGATAAGATCCTGTACTGTCCATTAACAATAAGTCGTTGTGAAATATTTAAACTGTGCAATCTGCCTTGGTACTGGTACCTTAACATTAGAAAGGGCAACTTCATTTATTTCTTCAGCATATCTCTTGTAAGTTTCATGGTTTTGCAAGAGCAACTCCAAGTGGGTTAGTTCATCTTTTGCGTCAGTTTCAAGGAAAATAATGACCGATGCATTCTGAAATGCTGCTCGGCTGTTTTCATAAACCTCGATTTTCCTCACAAGTGGAAACGCCAAGTCTTCAATTTCCATTTGAATGCCTATGATTAAGTTGTATTTAATATTTTTATTCTCATATATTTAAGTATTGCATTTTGTCCGAGGTAAATAGACAACTCTGACCAAGAGTATATCTGTAGAATAAATTCATAGTGGTAGAAAGTATCAAGGATTTGTGATAACAGTTCCTACTTCAATGTAACTAAATGATTCTTGACTGAAGAACAATTATACTTGGCTAACCGTAGAAAGTAACTTAAATATTTGTTGCCCAATGTAGAAAATGATTTGGATCAATATTTGTAAAAACAAAGACACAGTGACAGGGAACATATTTTGGAACTGAACCTCACCTTGCAGTGAAACTTGGGCTGTTGGTTTATCGAGCAGACGAATCGATATTTCAACCTCTGAGCCAAATATTTTTCCATTTGCAAGATGTGGTATCAGGTGATAAGCTACAGGGTTTGTGCCACTGCTGAGAACAAAGTTGAGAATATTTAAGGACCTGTCCAAGATGGTGTTTCACTTTTCAGAATATAAGTAACTAGTATGACATATGCTACAGACTTTGAGACATTCAAGAGTTAACATAAGTAAAATTCTACATACACTTTATTTCTAGTCCTTGGTACATCTATATGACAGGTGTGGTAATTTAGTGAAATCAATTAGCAGTCTTGTGATGCTAAACTTCTTCTTTATTTTACATACTTTCCCCCCTTAAGTATACTAACAAGAAGTTGAATTTTACTTTACAATGCAAATATGTATTGGTTTGCTGAGACTTTGAAACTCTTTCTCCTTCTCAATATCCAGTGCCTTGGTTGAAACATTTTCCGCTTTTATTTTCAGCATAAGATCTGTCATCATGTTAGAAGTCACTCCATAATAACACTGTGAAAACATGAAGCTTTCACACATTTTTAATTTTTTACCGCTATTTCCCAGTTTTTGTTGGCTATATAGTAACAAAGCTATCTTCGATATAATGCATAAGTTATTTAAAAATTACTTCAAGCCTGCACTGATGTAAACCCTATTAACAGAGAATTATTACAGATGGTGTTTCTAATATGCAATGAATGTTTTATAAAAATATTTGTAAACCAAATTTGTTGTTTTCAATGCCTAAAGTTAGAATTTTTTGTTGTTGTCAAAAATATAAATTATGATAGGCTATACCTAAAATAGAAATTATGGTAGGCTCTAAACAAACCTCAGCATATTCCATGAACTCATTGAAACCTCCCATTAAAAGCCCTTTGCCACCTCTATCTACCAATTCCCTCCAAATTATCGGACTTTTACTGTGTTTCCAGCTGTTCTTGGCACATGTTTCCTTGAGCCATACATCCCATTCTCCAGCTGGCAACACTATTTTGTGAACCTAGGAAAAAACTGTTAAACACACAAACATCATTATACAATTAGCAATGCATTATAGCACGACGCATTCATAAAATGCCATGTCCCTAATCTGATGACTGGAGCCTAAACATTAATGATGTTTTAATTGGTTTTGCACACCTGGCATATTAAAACAGAGCTCTGCATTCATGTATTTTTATAGCTGTTTTTATAGTTACCATACTAATTTTTTTTAAATACTACTTAACACTTAATTAATTTATCATTTTTAGTAAATGCACAAATACATTCTATTAAAGATTTTATTTCGCAGATTTTTGAGCCAACATGTATTTATCTAAATTATGCTGTGCGACAAACAAAGTTGCATCCTTTTACATATAAATTGTAAACTACAAAGCTTTTTAAATAAAGTAGTAAACTTAAAAATATGACTAAAACCTTGGAATAAAGTGTATTTTATTGAATTAATGGTAAGGGTCAATGTGCTTCTCATGTCGAGCCTGTTACTACCTACATATAAGCTACCGGTACCTGAAAATGATCCAGATTACCAGCCAATTTATCTGCCAGTAATTCTAACTTGGCATAGTATGGACATTCACAGGAACCTGTAAATAAATAAAACGGTAAATCCTAAATGCAATTCGATTTTCCCACAAAGTTTTTAAATATACGTGATTTTTTCTTATAGTCTAGGCGCACATGTAACAAATGTTTTTTGTAAACATATATTTATAGCAAAAAATGTTCTATAAAACAATATTTACCTGCTATAACGAATTTAGCCATTATCTTTAGACAATAATACCAAATTTAACCAAAATAGTAGTCATGGTAACCAAAGGCGCGAAAATAATGAATGAGCTCCCCCTAGGGATAACATAGAATTTCAAAATCATTTTTGTCTTTTTAAATCGGAATATACCCAGCCAATTTCACACGGGCACTGGTCAGATACCCCGATGTCCACTATTAGCTGATTAAAGTTATTTTACATTATGTTGTCTGATATGCTTAGACGTTTGTACTGTTTAAGTTCAAACCATTAACCCACATCCGACCAACAAAAATGTCTATGGAGAGTAAAAAATAATGTATTTTTGACAACGTGATAACACTTAACGTTGCGACTACATTATAATTCTAGTTCAAATCACGGTGCAAGGCCATTTAACTGAGTTTTGCCTTTTATGGAATGCTAGTAATGTTTTAATGAATTTTTAAACTGCTAAACGACCATTCACTTGTAGCAGTGATCGCGGGAAATGTGGCAAATATTTGCAATAGAATTAAAATCCCGGAAAATGTTTGAAGCTTGCTTGCTCCGGGTAAGACTTTAACGTCTCAATCTGGATCACTTTCTCGCTGCCGTTGCCAATACGTTTGCGAGGGCAAGTATTCAACCGCCATTGCGTTTTTGTCAGAGGTAAGAAAATAATTGAATTGTTAAACTGCTGATTCGATGCTTTCAAGCGATCGATCCAGGCAGTATTATAAAAACATTACAATGATAAGGCTCTGACTGTGTGACAGTGTGTGTGTGCATTAAATAGAAAGCACATTAGTGAAAGACAGTAAGGAAAACACGTATATTTCGTAGTAGGAGAAGAGGTATCATCGGACACATTCACTCGATGAATTTGTCGCCAGGTCCATTTGGCATTGTTATTGGGCTGCCGTAACGTTCTTCTGCTCGTCCAAACAAAACTCCAAACGTGTTGCCATCATGCCTTCGCTGAGTATCAATACAGTACTGTATATAGCAGTGTTGCTGTAGCCCAGTACGGGACCTATGCAGGCACTTTCACGCTTCATTATGCTGACATAACAGAAAAAAGAAACACAATACTATTATAATGTAATGCGCAATAATTCGTTAATATTGTCCATTGTTTGTGACTTAAGTTTGTCATAAACAGATTGACTTGTGTTTCTTAAAAAAATTAAAAATCAATGGGTATAATAAAGGTGAAAATGTACATCATGTTCAACGCCAAGGGTGGAACCATGACACCATGCCCCCTCTAAATACGCCACCGTATACGACATTCCTTTCGTTTTAGTACAATCTATATTTCAACTTGGTTCAGGCATTGGTGATAATTGCCCTGAACAAGGACACTCTGTATGGCAAGCGGCTGGTTTCAATCCATAAACGATGACGCTGTCTATGGACCAGCGACGCTTATTACCGGTTTAGTTATCCAGGGGGCGAAGTCGTATGTGTCTTTGCCAAATCCCAAAATTCTCACTGCCGTCATATTATACTCACTGCTGTCATATTATAAATTTAGAAACTCGAATAATACACCGATTATCCAAATTTGAAAAACATGTGATGTATTTGGTAACACGTTCGGCTAAATTACAAAATAATTTGCTGTTCCTTCGCCATTTTCATTAACTCCCAAAATTGTGACTGGTATTAATTCTATAAATAGAACAAGACAAACGAATCATGGCCGTCGGGAATATTTATTAGTATAGTTAATATACTTATAAGCATGTGATATAGGCATAAATGTATATGTCTTGAATGCGAAGCATGAAATATAATTATATTATAGATAAAAATTACAAGCCTAATTGATAGCTAAGCATTCATTTTGTTTTGTGTAACCAGCGTTTTGGCGCGTCAAGAGAAAGCGTATCTTCAGGCGCTTGGTCTGTGTTCACTGAAAACAAACCACAATCGCATTGCAACCTACCAATGAAGCGTTACTGGGATATTTCGGCTTATTTCGACAGACGCTTTGCCTGCTTCTCGTTTCAATCTTTACCTTTTATGTCGGTACTTTATTACATAACCGCAGACATTTTAGCGTACATGGCAGGAAAAAGAAAATCTGGCTATGAATAACCTACCGAAAGTTCAGTATGTTGTGTCTAGCCGGGTGTTCGTAAAGTTGTTTGGAGTCGAAGCCACCTATAACAATACTAGGCGAAATGGAAGTAAGATGTGTATCTAATTAAACTGTTGGGCAGCGCAATTGGTTCGTATATTTTACAGGAGAGAGAGTAATATTCATGCGGTAATGATTTTCTTTTGTATTCGGCACGTGTTTGCTTTAGTTCGCTGAAAAGATTCAAACCACGACGCCATGAGAGCTTCGCATTGTCGCAACCATCCAGCATATGTGTATTCTCGCAAACACGTACGCTTAAACCTTATGAGGGAATGTAAAACTGGTGTACGAGAGTTCTGGAAATGTGCTTCGTAGACAAAGAGAAGCGGCAGATACCGTACAGATAAAAATATGTCAGCAGGCGTTTAAATGCGCACATGAAAATGTGGATTTCTTGTTAGAAAACGTGAGCGCCTTGGTGTCTGTCTTGATATGTTGTGGCGATATTAGTTAATTTAAAACAACTAAGCATACCCGACTCAACGTCTAGTTCATTTAGCACAGAGCGTATCGGTCAGCTGTATCAACTTTTGCGTTTTCGAGATACCATCAGCGCTAATGCCAGCATTGGCTGTCACTTTCTTTATGTACACCATCGTTTTTTTTGTTTTATTTGGGACGAAGCAGGAAAGAGCATGACAGAGTTCACGCTTGGTCGTCCAGACGACTAGTCAGTTTGATGGATAGCCTCTTTGAAAATTATTATTTTACGCTTGAGTTCTGCCCAATATGATACCATTCGTTATATCATGTATTGCACTGCCACTAAACTTTTTTCACACTTCATTAAATCCATATATAACACTTTCAATACATTTTGTTGTCGCACAGGTTTAAGTCCATATTAGCTATTTGACATATCACATGATAATTGCCTGAAACGTGTGGTAATTGCTGGACAAAATCTGGTTATCACTCTAAGAAAAGATAACTTTAAGCAGAAGACCTTACGACGATCAGCATTCGCAATCAAGCGAGAGCTAGTGATAACAGAACCGCGGTTTAGTTAACCAGATATTTCGGGGCGGGTGAAGCAACCGAGTAACAAACTGGGTGGCCTTACACGAAGTCAAACTTTATCTAATACTCTTGTGTGGGATAGGAAGAATCGGAATAATTGAAGTGCAAAACTACGTAACTGAAATCATGCAGCCCTGTGTTTGATGAGCAAATAAGCAGAAATGATTCATATACATGTTATCATTACTGCGGTTGTACTTCTCGTCGGGGCGTTTGCTGCACTTCTCATTTGCCTTTGTGTGGATATTGTGCCAATTATAAAGAGCAGAGGTGAGGTTTTAAAGATATAAATATATGTATCTTTTTGGAATATGTTTCGGACCCTGATTGGCTGCTTATCATTAAAGCCGTTTGTTTACACAGTAATATGTACATGAATTGGTCGCCTTAACCACTTTGTCACATTACCGTTTTCGGGGTACATGTTTTTGAATGTGTGAGAGAAAGTGGTAATAGTATTACAGCAAGTAAATCATTTTTAGTTAATAATTGCTGGTTTTAACATAGGGTCCACACTTGCGTCACGAGACAGCACTACCCGTGAGCAAGCGCAAAAATTAAAGAAATCTCTGCAGCAAGCTCGCCTGAAGATCATACAAGAACAGGAAAGTGAACCTCTCGACAGCAGCGATAATTTGGTAAGACACCAGGCGTTATTGGAATGTGTTGTGATGATAAACGATTTTTTAATTACACAAAATGTGCAGAAAAAAGCTGAAGGAGGGGAAGACGGTCATTCCGCAAATATTGTTGTTGCCACAACAGTCACTGGCACAACCACCACCACAGTTGTTGTTGAAGCTTCTCCGTTCAAAGAAGACCGCGTGATCAATTCTTGCCTCGCGGTCCCGGACGGAGATAACAGCGCTCAGAGATCGTCAACTGCCAACTCGTCCATAGAACAACCACAGGTTTCCAGTCGTAAGATATCGCAGGAAATACAAGAGCCTTGCGACGGAGAGAACTTTGTGAAGCAGCTCATAACAAATGATACATGTGCTGTCACTGCATCAGTCTTTAGTTGCCAACCGACTTGCTGTGATGATGTTAGTTCCCAATCTGCCTGCTGTTTGCGGGGGAACGCTGTGGATAATACAACAACTCAGCCTGTAAGATCAGTGACAAATCAGTCAAAGATCCGTTCACGGCCAAACCTTGCTATGGTTTCGCATTCGAAGAGGACGAATCACACTTCTAGTACTCACCACACTAATTACGGAGACAATAACATTAAGCAACATAACCAAAAACCTAACTCCTCTCGGTTTTGCGGAAAACAACACCGACCAAATAGGTTACATTGTAGTAATACCTCTTGCCACACTAATCCATCTCTACCGCAAAGCTTGGATGCTTACCCCGCGACCACCGGCTATGATTGTGCAACCGGTTCTGACCGGTTATCTCCGGCATCCGGCAACGATTACCACGACGCTCCATGGGATACACCTTATAAGGAGAGATCCGATGTTCATCCATGTTGCTACTGCCATTCGCAATACGCATCTTCGGGTTATGTGGAGAAAAACTCAGACGAAAATATATTACCTACAGAGCCTTTATTAGCAACAAGTCATAATCAACACGACGAGTTCCCGAACTATAAACGCCAATCCAAGTCTCATTATTCTAAGCAACACCGTTCGCACGGTAAACCATGTTCGTACTCATCTCATTCCATCACCGCATCACTGCACGGGACAGGAGGAGCATCACCCCAATCATCATTATCCTCCTCCCCGTCTTCCCTGTCTTCATCATCACATTCGGGTCAAAGGAGCAGAGGCACCAAGCTCGAAGACATTCAAGAGGCTTCCGGATGGTCAGAAGAAGAAACAGGAGCTCCACAATCAACAGAAACTGTTTCACCTGCAGACCGACAAGTCACCAGAGCAAATGAAGCAAGAGATCACGTCGATTCCCCGCTTCATTCGTGTGTGTCTTCGGTAAAAGCTGTGGGTCATCTCGAATCAACAAATAGTGTAGTAACTAAAAATACTGGGCCTGAGGAATTCACCGAGAGTCGAAGAATTAAGCTGTCGAGGACTTTTGTTCTTGATATGAAAGCTGCTATAGAAGGCGCGGTGATAGACAAACCCGTCGACTTCTCTAAGGAATAACCACAACAGAAGATCAAACACGTCACTGTGAATTAGTGTAAGATAGCTTAATCGGAATTATCCGCTGCAGTTGTGCCCAAATAAAGATTTATCTGCCATTAGTCGATTAAATCCCATAGCAAAGTTTATAACTTTTCTAAATGCGCCGACCAATAATCTTTGATGACGCAGCTAAAGAATGCTATAATCGGGAGCGGCGTGTTTATACGAATGTGTTCATCATATTTTGCCTTAAGCTAAGTATAACTAACTCGCAAAAGTGTTGTAAACCGACGCGAAAGAGAAAATCGCTATTAGCAGCCTATAGGTTAACCTAAATGATGGGTTTCTTTGAAAAACAAAATCATGTATGCTGTGTATAAAAACATAACACAACACGGTGTTAATGCGGCTCAATCTTATAGGATTCGTCCAGATTAAACAGAATCGTGTCAAATCACTTTCTCCGCAGCTTAAAGCTTGTGTGAGGTGTACACAGCATTACAAGCTTTCGGCAAAAGTGAAGTAATTCGTTTCTGGTCGATCACTCATCGGGAAATTCCTAAGAAAATCGTTTCAATTGCTCACCGCTTAACTAATGCGCTCAGTCGCATAGCCCGAACAGTATACAAAGAATAATTTCAAGATCAATATATCGGTGGGTCACTTGGCCTTAAACTACGTGCAATCCGAAAAACATTGAACACAATAACAAATGAGATAAAAATAACTTTTTATAACATGATAGCTTGTGGAAAATGGTAAGTGCATAGATTAGCATAGTTCCAATCGGTACTGAATGAAAATTGGCTGAGAAAAACTGTCAAGGGCTGCTACGAACCGCCATCGGTGGGGGGTCGCCAACACAGTGAACGCTGTTGGTCAAAAAGTCATTACTTATGACATTTCGGTAGGGCGAGCATTTGCACGAAACGTGTTTTCTGTTGCGCGCTGACGCGAACCGGGTTCCGGGAGGACTTGGGGTCGAGTCGGATTCCAAGTCACGTGACGATTCGGACTGTGTGGAATCGGTCTCACCACAAACGACGCATTCCATCTTCGCTTTAATACAACCTACCTGGGAAGAAAACAGAATTGCTTCTAGTTGTTTGCAATGATAACAAGTTCACGCTTAAATTATTGGCCTGCATATTCAAAGCAGGCTTATGGCAAGAGCTTTTGACGCGATTCAGCGCCTGATAAGAATTTAAATGTTCGAAAATTTCACCCAATTTTCAGGTTCTAGATAACGTGCCTGCACAGGTGCCACTTAAATCTGAGCGACAGATATTTCGCATTATTCTGGTAATAAACAAACGCCTGCAGGTTTAACCTTTCGCACAACTACATGTGACCAATTACAAACCGCAGGTCCCGTGCTTAGCACTCATGATAATGATGCTTTTGTGTTGTTTGTCTAAGATCAAACTTCTGGTAAAAATATTACAGTCAGCCGCCTATTCACGCTTGTTAGCCACAAATAACAACAACCAACACAAATTATCAACATGCAGTACTGATTTGATAAAAACAAGTGCATTCTAGTATTAAAACACGCTCAATTTCGCAAATCAAAACAATGTTAAGTTTTAGGTAAAATTAGTATAAGAATCAAAAAAACAGCATACAAAAATAATCAAAAATTAGTCAGAACCAAGGATTTAAAACGTGCGAAGGAAACCGGTTGCATATTTTCGTTCTTAGTCAAAGGGGTGTGGTGAAGTGTGGTTGATTTAGGTGTTAATAATTTAAAGTGAACATACAATTCTGCACAGCATAAAAATTTAGTGAAAACAGATCAATATAATCAGAAACACGATGGAACAATTGGTTGAACAAGTGATTAGAAATGCATGCCAAAGATTGATTAAAGTTATTAAATTAACACACTGCAAACCGTAGAAAATTAATAATCAATAATAAGTTTCAGTGCCTGCAAGGAAAGGCGTAGATTTTATCCTTGGTTAATAGTTAATATTCATTTTTTTGGAAAATGTTATTCATCTAGTTTGGGAAACCGCGCTTGGACAGGTTATGGATAAAAAGGTTTCGCTTTTGTTTTTTAAGCCACGGTTGTGCCTGTGTTTTAGTGAATATAGTTTTAGCACAGGTAATGGGTTTTGTGTGGTAGACCGTGATTTATTCCTCGTGCTGCGTCGAGGTAGATTACTCGTTTTTTTCTCATTAACGTCAAATTTTGGGTCAGAGCGCATGCACTGCTTCCGCTGTTTTGTCACACGCTGGTGCGGGTTTGTGAACGGGCAGCATGAATTTCGGGGACACCCTGGTTGTCGTACCGGTGCTCGGTTCAGATGCGGTGCCCTGGACATGCATAGAGAGCCTAAGGGGTCGGTTGGGGAGTCTGTGGTAGGGATCATGGGGTTTAAACTATCGATCGTGTGTATTTCAGGCACCGAGTTTTGTGTGTTTTGTTCATGATCTGGGTAGTAGCAGGTGATTGAAAACCCAGTTTCGTTCTGTTGCTTTTCTAACCACTCGCATATACCTGACACGTGGTGGCGTGCAGCTCCAAGCCTGAAATCGTGTTGTGGGCCGTTGTGCACGCCACGTCGCATTTGCTGCTGCTGCTGCACCAAGTACTGCTCTGCTTGAGCGTTGAAAAACTTCTGGAAGGGCAAACTTAAACCTAAGTTTTGTGGCGTGACGGCAACCACCCCACTTGGCGGGACAGGATGTGCGAATGTTGCACCGCCAGCAGCAACGTCCCCACCAGGAATAGAAGAAGGGAACGTCTTCTGGACCAAAGCTTGTGGAGGAGGGAACGGAATATAATTCATCTTGCCTGGGAGGCAGCCTCGGTTCGCTGCTGCAACCATGCTAGTATACGCTGAACCCAGATGCATCATTCCCATTGAGGATGCGACTTTTGCTTGAGATGAGCTTACAAAATGAGTGTTACCATTCCCAGGTGCTGCATGTTGAGCGTCTACACCGCCAGTCGGCAACTTCATGGTATAACCTGGTACTTTGCAGCCATAAGATGGAACACGAGGAACAGAAAAGTGCGAGGCAGTGGACGCTGCACCACTGGACCCAACACTGGTGTTACTGGGAGAGCACTTCGGTAAATTAAAGGCGTTTGGCTTTGCTGGTGTGTTATGCTCCTCAGTGGTCAGACGTTTAAGAGTGCTTTGCATCTTTATTTTTACTGGACTTCTAGATCGGTCATTATTTCCGCGGCTAGCTTGGTGCCGGTCTCTGACGTGCTCAGAAGTGTGGTTTTGTGCAACGTTTCGTGCTTGGTTGCCGTTTCGGATAGTTACACGGGACGTTCGCACGGCTGCATAAACACCAGAAGTACGTTTGGGTACTTTGCTACCTCCTATTGATTGGGAATCGGTGTCACAGTTACTGTTGTTGTTGTTTGTCTGGTTAACCGTGCTGTTGAACGAACGGCGAACTGGATTCGTTGGTTTTCTTAACGGAATTCCTTCCACCTATGGATTATATGGAAAGTAATGTTTAATTACAATTACCAGGAACAGAAACAAAAAAGTTGGATCCGATGCTCTAATATTTAATTCGTTTAATTTAAAAGGTCAACAAATAAAACACTAAAACATCCTTATAAATATTGCAAAACATAAGGTATTCGCAACCACCAGGATACAAATAACATCATGATTTTACACAAGAAAAATTCACCTACGTTTAAAGCTTTGCCTACGTAAAGTGGAACATCGACCGTTGGTTGTTTGTAAATTTGCTCAAACAATCCAATATCGCAATTACGGTCTCTCTTACGATCGAGAATCACTGCAAAACAATTTTTTTTCAAACATTTCAAATTTTCAATCACACTTAGATGAATACCAAACTGTAATTTTTGTTTAAAAATTTTTACCAATACCTTTCATGGTATCCTCTTGTACAGAGGCGCATAAACGACTTGTAACGGCTGTTGAACGGGACATTGTAGGACTCGAGTTCACTTCAATCAACCACGGATTGTAATTCTCGTCCAGCATAAAATCAGCACCATATAACTCAAACGAACCTTTTCTGTCATTTTATAATACGTTTGATTAAGAAATTAAATGGTTTAGATATGATGTTTTATTCATACTGTAAAGATAGCTAACAAACGGGAAATGATAGAAAAAAAAAGTCGATGAAACAAAAGTAGTTGATTGAATTTAATTACAATCAGATGTAGCCGTTTCACCTGTAAAGGAAAGTGCAATAAAATGAACTAAAACAAAAGTCTTTGGGTTTAACATCGTCGAACATTGCAGCACTTTCAGGACAGTTTTTGTTGGTAATTTTTATAATTAAATAAAGGATTTATATTAATCATAGCTATAACAAAACATCCAACTACTACAACATGTTAGGGTTAGAAATTAAGAAATACCTGTATTCCACAACATCCTGAGCTGTTTGGCAGATGTGAATGATTGCCTTTTTCATCCCAGGAAAGACAAGGTCATCCCACAAAGTATGGCAGTTTCTTGATCTGTAACCCATGAACTACATGAAACTTGTTAGCTTCTGCATCCTAGCTTTAAATGCATAACATGGCACTTGCAAAGGATAAAAGAATGTTCTATGTTCACTCTTACCACTTTAAACAAATGTGTACTGCTACTACTATTAGACCTTAAACTAATTCAGGCCAATTAGTCACACTGTAATACATTGAGTAAGTCAAAGAGAGCAATCAATGCACACTTGTTATACAGTAAACTTTAAGTTTTCAATACAGATTTCCGACCCTAAATGATACAAAGATAACAGTACAAAATGTACGAACCGGAGGTATTCTTTAAACTCAGTGCATGACCACATGTTCTCAGCAGGCAGAAGTGGGCTGCGATTTGAGTCCACATCAACATTCTTTTGCACCGAATAATTGCACAAGTGAATAGATCTGCAAAATGGCAGAATGTTGGGTTCTTACACCTACAGTCAATTTTATTTGTCCGGCCCGTTGGTCTAACGGTTAAGTACGTCGCCTTTCAATCGAAAGGTTGCAGGTGCGAAACTGGTCGCTAGCTAGTCGGTTGTGTCCTTGGGCAAGGCACTTTACGGACATTGCCTGAACCCAGCGGATGAATGGGTTCTACCAAATTGAAAGAACCTGTCTATCATATACAACACACTGCAATAGCTCCGGTAACCCGACGATGGGCGCGAGGTGATCTGACGATTGCCCGTGTGTGTTAACCCCTTGGTTTTCCCATTCACGGGGATAAAGATGAATATCCTATCCTATCCTAATTATTATAAATGCTTCAAGAGAGAAAAGTTTCCATAAAAAATGTGCCCTCACTATACCTCCAAGAAAATTATTGTATGTAGGATTTTGAAAATTCCTATATTTAGTCTTAAAAGCAACTCAACACAATGATGAGAGCTAGTATAACATTGCAAATAGCACTCTAATTTGAACTAAAATGATGTTATAATGACATAGACAACATGAATTTTACAAATCTGACATTAAAGTCATTCCAAGACCAAGATTTATTACTTAATATGATGCTATACTCTCCTTTCCCTGACACAACACTTGGAGCCAACCACTCAAGAGTATTAAATGAATAAATCAGCAACGACTATAATCCCAACACCATAGATGTAAACTTAACTTACTGGTCAAGATTTTTGAGGCTAAACGGCCGCGAGGAAAACCGTAGATAACATTCTTTATAAATCCACACAGTTAGTGGGTTCCAATCGCTGACCAAGAACCACTGTCGGATATCGAATTTAGTGGAGTGGACGAGTAGTGGCCGCTCTATGTACTTCTGCACAACCCACCGACTGTCCTTTATCAAAGTGGCGTCACCAGACACCAGTTTGAGTATATCTTCAAGGCGGTTGTTGACAATTATACCTGATCAAGTTAAAGGTTGTTAATTTTTACACTAATTGCTCACTTTAGTTGTCTAAACACATTTGTAAAGTTGGGGTCAATAATTTCCAACAGATTATTTAAATACATGGTCATTTCAGTAATATTTAACTAAGTTGGGATTTGATGCAACTTACTCAGGTTTTCCAACTTGCATTGAATCACAAGTATTTAATTGCATTGAAACAGGAAAAATATGTATTCAGTTAAATTAATTTATAACACAATACAGTAATGTAAGTAAACAGTGTAAACAAACATATTTTGACTTTTTTAGATATCAGCTTTATGAAGTCTGCAAGACAAAATACTGTAATAATATGTTCCATAAATTACGCAGGTACCTCTGCCTCTTGATTTTGCTCCTGGTTTAATAATCCAAGTATTTTTCACTCCTTCGGTAAAAAATTGGGGATTTCTCTCCTTTATTCTGAAGAGTGCTTGTTCACATTGCTGCAGATATGAACCACTGTGCGCGATAACAGCACCTTCACTGGGAATATCTTTTGATTAGAGGTCTGTGATTATGAAGGAAATTCATCTTTGATGTTATAACTTTGAAACTAATGTTTAAAAAGTGATTGTGTGTTTGTGTGGCAAATCGAAGAGTTATATATAGAAGTGGTTTGTCATAATTATAATTAAGCGATGGAATTCTGATTTTACACAAAACAGGCTGCAATATGACATCACTTTATTTACAAAAGCCATGAAGGAATATTTGTATTACCAGTCGATATCTATTTAATTCCTAATTATTCTCTCCAGAACATGCAGGATACAATTGGAACAAAAAAGTTAATAAATATAAAATGGTGTTAGAAGTTACTGAACTGCACAAGCTTGTAGTAGTGGTAGATCAACTTTTCCCAGTCATCTTCGGACTGATATCGACTCTCACCATCCACGTCAATATCATCATGATCCCGTTCCTCAGCATAGAGATCACAAACACGGATGGCAAAAAGCAAAACTTCATTTGGAACGACATGTGAACCACCTGCAGAATGATGTCAACAATGAAACGCGTCATTGTAGGCTTTTATATAAAAATAACCTCAATTTTGAATTTAATAACAAAAATATGCACATATAACAAAATTAGAGAGTGTCAACTACGTGTTAACTACCTCTATTTCTAAAACCCATTTAACCTGAACACGATATAATTATTCAAGTAGAAAAATAAGGTTCCCTATTTACCTAATGACACTCGGAATGGATTATATATAGTATTTTTTGTTTGGTTCTGCAAGCAGAACTATTGGTTTCCTGAGAATTTCTCTAAGGTGAATGAACTTACAGGTAAATATTTAATTGCATTAAATACATAATTAAAATTAAAATTTATTATTCAAAATTCCGACATTTAAATTCTTTATTGAGGTAATTTTTACTTTTAATTATTCCTCTGTTTTATATATGTGGTATTAGTGTTTTATAAATGCTTATGAATTTTATATTTTGAAAGATTTCCTGGGTAAACTGAGTCATTTCATTTTAAAATATATTTTTGGGTTTCATTTGATTGTCTATGACATTGGATAACAAAGCATTGTGTTAACATCATCATGTTACAGAACACAACAATCACATACTGGCAGGAGGCAATTGGCCATTTTCTACTTTTTCCATGTCCTTCCCATAAAAATCATCGATATGTCTTGCAACAACCAACTTTAGTATTGCAGATGCTGCCAATAATCTAAAATCGTCTGTGAATTAGAAGCTATTTAGTTATTAGGAAAGTGGAAATTTACTTTAGTTATGAAAATAAAACCTAAAATGACATTTTCAATATTGACGTTTTAACAACGCACTGTAAAGACGTCATTCAACACTTACCAATAAAATCAAGCTTGTCGTCTTCGTTGCTTAGGCGATAACACCGAGGAAAGAAAGTATCACAGTTTCCCTCAGCAAAACAGGAGAGCATACGAAGGTTCATGCAAAGTCCAACCTGTTAGTTTAAAATTGTTAAATTCAAGATCCAAAACCAACACTTCCTCGCTCTCTGACCTTTGTGGTAAAGTTTGCTTTTGCAAAATGGTTTACAATTTGATCTTTTTGCAGAAATTTCCAATCGACAGCTTGAGTTCTGGTCGTCCATTGAAACATAGGAGTTTCATTGCGAACCATACGACCCTGGAAAATAAAACAATTATTGTAATAACAGTATAAATTCAGGTGGATCAAGTACACAGGTCAGGTAAAATACAAAAACCATCTTTACTAAAATAATTAATTTTTGTTTGTCGTGGTTTGTCTTCTATAAAACAATTTATTTGCCTTTCTGAATAGCTTAGCAAAGGTCTCATTTTACCAGTGTTGCAGGATCCAAACTTTGTTTCTAGCCAGTCAGTTGTGTCCTTGGCAAGGCAGTCAGTGGATATTGCCTGAACCCAGTGAATTAATGGGTTCCACCAAATATAAAGAAACCTCTCGACCATGCACAACACAGGTGTCATTCTGACGCGACGTAATCCAAAGTCAACCAATGTAACAATGCACCTTGCGCTTTCCATTCACTGGAATAAACATGAATATTCTATTCCATGTATTTTTTAAAACTACCATTATTCCGTAACAGTCATTCATTTCATTTTCCGTTGTGTTTTCCGCAGGTTCAAATGGTGGACGGGGACTGCCACCAATGCCGCTGTCTTTTTGATTGTTAGCATCATCTAATAGAAATTGTTATAAACATTAGTCAAATTTACGGCAAAAAACAACTATACCAGTACTTTAAGAAGTTCATTTAATCACTACTACTACTAGTGTACGGTATTTGTAATTGTGTAATGTTGCTTAAACTAATACCATTTTGCATTTAAAACAATTGAAAACAAAATTTGTATGTTCAGTACAAAAAAAATGCAGGTTTTTGGAGCAATACAACTAATTCAGTGCATTGTTACTATTTATTTACCACGAGTAACTTTAAGTGCTAATTGGTGGGTTAAGCCGAGAATAAAATATAATCAACATTTAAATATTAAATAGTGAAAATGATGTTATCAAACTGAAGATAGGTTTCTATTCGCTATCATTACCCAATTAATAAAGATTAAACCAGTGTGTAGACAATGAAAATGAATGAACATTAACTGGAATCTCCTATTATCGATTTCAAGACACTGCCTTTACAATATTAGTTTTATGTTGTTTTCAAATCAAGTATTTTTCACAAATGCAGGTGCCAGACTTGGGATATGTTGGTTTAGAAAACACAAGAGCGAAGTTGAAAACACAAACCGTCGTCGTCATCATCATCATCTGCATCATCTGCGTCCGAAGAGTCACCGCTTGGTTTATTGGCGCGGGTTCGTATCGGGAGTTTGAATTCTTTCTCCACCCATCCCCTGTCCCGCAGTGCTCGCCGTATCAGAGGATATGGCCCGTGGATACTGAATACTTTTCGACACTGCAACATGGATAAAGGTATATAAAACACATATTGATGTACATTACTTGAGCTTGGGAGAACACTGTAACTCACAGGATCTACCTAAAACTGCTGTATCCACAAATGAAAATGTTCACATTATGTACCGTACATTAGAAGACAAATTATGGCATTATCAACTTAACCGATCTGACTTAGTATAATATATTCATGTTTTACCCTGATTGGTTGTACAATACTGTAATTAATGCCCAAGCAGACATTTCTGATCCATTTTATATTACTAGTTTGGTAACTTGCCTAGTGAATTATGTATGTAACAAGACGATTGATTTTTTCAGCATATATACCGTTTTCTTTCTTAAACCAGCTATAGTCACGGGGAATTGTCGGTCTGATAAAGCCCCTTGGGTTTTACCATTCATGGGAATAAAAAAAAACGTTCTATTGTTTCAAGCAAACAAGAAAATAATGAAGATTCTAATTTACCCATTACTTAGTACCGGTATCAATATATTATAAATACGCAGTATTAAATAATGGAAAACTAACTTTTATTGCTTTCTCCGCTAGCATTTTTGCTCTTTGAAGTCGGTCGAAATTTGCGTAAGGGTCGTTTGGATTCCGCTTCTTTGGTTGGTTACTAACGCAATTGAATGGAAGATTCTGAGAGGATGAGTAATACGTCTTCGACCGTGGTGGAAGACCAAGTGGTGATCCGGATGGTGGGCAAGGAGAATGTGGAGAGGAATCTGGTGATGATACCATGTTGAGGTAAGCAGTTCTGCACATATGCAGATTTAAGCTTATCTGGTGAAA
>CH002822.1:577559-659417 GCA_000149265.1 Ciona savignyi | reverse complement strand
TATAGAATAGCTTGGCTGGCACTTTGTACTAGTGCGTTGCATATGATTATTATGTCCTTTCAGTTTCATTGCAATCTATTTATACATGGTGACAGACGATTTCCGCAAGTTTCCATCTATTAACCGTTCGGCTAAAATGCCCAGAAGATAATAAAATCGTTTAATTGCCTGACCAGATCGCATGATAAACCTTTATCCCGTAACTGGTTAATTTGCAACACGTTGTAAACGTTTATTGTCACTTTTGTGTATGGTGATGATCAATGTACAGTGGCGGTAACTTAGGAAGCGATGACGACCTATCGCACAAGTGACATGAAAGCGTAAAACAGTGCACGGTCGGTTATAAGTGTAATATAACGAAGAATGAAAGTGACGAATGTAATTAAACTGCAGCAGTTGAAGCATTGACGGTTTGACTTGATTAACAAGCAAACAAGGTTTCGAGGTAATGATGACACCAAGTGGCAAGAAGGGGCAACTGCAACCCTAAAGAGGATAGCCGACGAATACGGGCTATACGGAAGCAATAGCTGTAACGGGGATTTGTATCATGATTAAATACACTTTTGAGTAAATTATACACTTGTACAAATGCACCATTACTAAACAAATATTTTGTAAAGAAGTAATACTGAATCGTTGATTTGAGCACACTCTGCCATATAACCTTACTCGGTATTATCGACTGCAGAAAATAAAAATCACAGTGACCAATTAATGCTGTTTCAGGACGGAGGACGTAAGCTTTTACAATTGGGCCAAATCTGGTGATATATGGGATAGTTTGTGACGCGGGAAAAGGAGGGTAAGCCACAGGAAGCATAAATGAAGGAGCTATTCTTTCAAAAAACAAACAATTAGCAGCGAAATGGGGTGATAGCGATGTATGAAGGAAATATATCTCAAAAAATGGGGCCATGCAACATCAAGGTGAATGCAGTGCAAATAAATAAAAAAAAGAACTGTATGAAATGGGACGAGCACGAATAGACCCTGAAGCTTTTTTCTGCGGAAACATAATGGCACCCTGGAACTCTGACTCGATCACTTCGTAGTTGTGGGGTATGAGTGGGAATAAAACACCTTTGTTAATCCAGGTCGCTGTCGTACCGGTCCGGAAACGTAAAACCGCTTCTAACGGAAGGAGTTCGGCTTATTGAGCGCGCTGTGTATTGTTGTGAACCGCTTTGATGCGAGTTTATTCGATATGGCGGTACTCCGGTGACTCCATACATAGCAGAGCCTCCTACGGAGCCCGCCATTATTCCTATGCCCACATTGCTGCCACTGCTATTTGATCGCCGGTGCCGTTTGCTCTTCCGGTTCTGTTGCTGCTTCGAGTGGCTGCTGGCGCGACAACACGCAGAGTAAATAAGATAGCAAAGCGCTATGACAAACACGAGAAGAACCACCAGTCCCGCAATGGCACCGTATGCCCAGACCTGTCATTCAAGTAAACGAATCATGAGTAAATTGGGCAAAACAAGACGATTCCACACTGAACCTACCTTAAGCGAACCATCAGGTTTAACAGGGTTCAGAATGGACCAAACGTCATTTTCACTTGATTTATTGGCGGGTTGAATAATCACAGGGGGTTGAAACGTGGCTGCTTTCCCATGAGTCAACTCTGTGTCCTTGAGGTCTCGGAAATCAACCGTTTCCTGCTAGAAGAAAGATTGGGATCTAATGTGATGTTGTTACTAGTTTGGATGATTTTGCTCGATTTGTATTTATTTCTTAATTAAAGGTAGTGTGTTCAATGGCTGTTTGTGAATTTTGCATCTTTTGTTTCCCGAATAATTCATTATCATTTAGTTATCTATTTTAAAATTTTAAATCAATGTTTTTTTTCCTATGGCGGTTTATACAGAAATCTTATTCAAAACACTTATTTCAAACTTACGACTTGTGTTCCTTGATCATGCTGTTTTGAATCACATTCGCGCAGATAGAGGTTGGATGACGACTGATAGACAGCTATGTACGGGGGCCGGCAGTCACACACACCACTCACTGTGCAAAACCCATGATCAATCCTGTCACATGGCTGGGGGCAGTAGGGCGTTGCTATAGACTGGGAATGGATAGGTTTTATTCCATGGAATAATTGTACAATCCGATTAAATTTAATAATGATTTTTTAGTTCACGATAATTTTTGGTACTAGCACAAAAGAATACCACTTTCAACGATTTATTTAAATCTACTCTCTTGATTTTAAGAGAAGAAGATTACATGGAAAAGGCCTGGAGAATCCAATCTTAAATACGTACGGTGGTTGGTTTTAAAGCTTCTTGACAGCCGGTTGACACCGGCGATCCATCATCATCGGTCGCACACCACACTTCCCGCGTGTGGCCGATGTATGGTCCAACCTTCCAGCTGTAGCTGATGCATTGAGCTTCACTGGATGGGCAAGTTGCCTCCTCAATATCGAACGGGGGGCACCTAACACCGAGGACCTTGGTGCAACATAAAGTATTTGTTTTTATTATCCAATGTTGATTTCGTCATGCTTGTACTGAGAATGAGTGTAAATACAGCACGTAAAATTATTGTGGACCAGTAATATGTTTAAAACTAATTGCTGTTAGAGTGCTGCTAGCATATATTTGTTAGTAGGAAATAATTATTAAGTGCTGTTGCTTTTGTATAACTTTAATATCTTAGGTTAAATTTAGAAAATAACTCAGATTAAATTACAATTTTTTCTATTAAGCTATTAACATCCATACATAAACCAACATACCGAGCCCACCACATATCCGATTCGGGACCTTGTTTTCGTGCCGGGAATGTTTGACGGACTTGCCGTGGCATCTGAGCTGCAGTCGGCATGGCACCGACTCCACGCTGACCAATCTGTCATCTGACACTCGCCTGGACATGCGACATGACACGTACGTCGAAGCTCCTCATCAGTGAACCAGTCGTGCAGTTGACCGTTGCCACCATCTTGTTTCATTTGCTGCTGCTTGCATAGCAGGGCGCCAACTTCTGTTCCATCTACATAATGATGACATATTTAGTTGTAATCAAAATATAAAAAGTGTAATTAATTTTATGAGATATATAAGAGCAAAGAAAAATATAAAAGTACAGATCAAATGATGCAAGCGTAAAAGTAAATTGTATGGTCATTTTATCAAGCCTGGTTTTAAAAGCAACAATGACCCAAAAAAGTAACAATTTTTAACCTTGTTGCAGACATTTGACTTCCCGTTCTTGACTTCCAACTCCACAGTTGCCATTAGTTAGTGAGCAGGAAGTCCAGCCAAGCAAAGCCCATTTATAACATGGCTTAGCACAACAGGGTCTACTTTGTACAAGGTCAAGTGGACATTTCCTTCCCATTCTTGATGCTTGTCGTGACACCTAGAATATTGCAACATGCATGTGATTGGTATGTACACCAGTCTTACAGATGCTATTGAGTCATTCTTGGTTTGGTGAAGCAGGAGTTGTTAGGTGGGGTTAAATTAATCTCTCTTTTGAGGATGCAAATATAATGAAAAATGCAATTTAAAATAGTTGTTGAGCAAGAGATTGACCAAGTGTTACACTAACACAGAGAATTTTTAATGATTAACCACCAGCTTGTCAATTTTAATTCGATCATATCATTAATGGCTTTTTACAAATGTAATCCAACCAAATGAGCAACCACATGTATTGTGTACTCTATTTGTAAAATAGCATACAAACCAGAATAAGCTGAAAACAGTACAAAATGTGAACATAGATTATAATACAATATTAAACAAGAAAGAATCGGGGTGCAATATAGGAGTGGATAGTAAACACTCGAATTACATCTCGGACTCGCTGTTTGCGCCGACCGACCCCACATGTCTCGGAACATTGACCCCACGCTGACCACTCTGTGACAACACAATCGACTGGACACTCCACTCGACATTTTCTTGACTGCGGACTTTCAATAGTGACATTTGCATCCACGCACCTGTTACAATATATGGTAAGTTCAATCAAGTGTGAGCTTCACCTATTTTATCCACAGTTGCAATAAAAATGTTTACAATGCTTTGTAAAATATATACATAGAATACTTTGCATTTTTCTTATCACAGCAACACTTATATTATGTTGTTCTTCTGATGCAAGAATCATATCTGAAGAATTTCAGTCAAAAGGAGATGATGGAATACATACTTCAATGTATGGACAGGAAGACCATTGCTCTGAATGCAATTCATTCTTCTCTTCATGCGTCCCTCACCACAGAGTGCTGGTCGTGGGGCGAGGCAACTGCTCCATTCAGTCCAAATCGCACTGCACATTTACCACAATTTTATGGAATTTTACTTGAGGTAGCAAAAAAATTATAATTTCCCACTTGGGATTATTGAAAGCATATAAAAGAAAATGACATTATGTAATAGACATTATGTAGTACAAAAATAAATGTGTAATAGAAATCGTCTCAGTTACCTGTAAGTGAAGCAGTTGACATTGAGATGACATTGTTCTGTCTGTGTGAGATTCTGTCCATCAGGACAGCCAATATCGGAGCTTGAAACATCTGGTGACATGGTTCGGATGCAGGTTTAACACAAAATCATAAAAAACAGACACAAATAAGTGATTAGAGTTAAAAGTATCATGAAATATTTACTTCCAGCTAAGTGTTTGTTCCTGAGAAATTAATTCGAAGTAAGTATTTACTAGTCACATATGACCATATTTCTCAACTTTATTGTTATGCCTTAACTTTATTGTTATGTTTGTATATTTTTTATTTTCATACCGCTATCAGTTTGACGAAGCATGCGTCTCGATCTTGTTCGAACAGCTCCCTCACATGACCCAAGAATTCCACCTGTGCACGGTTGCCAAGTCGACCACTTGGACACCACACATTGACCGGGGCAGGGCAGGGTGCATCGGTCTGCACCCAGAGGCATGTTGTCCACATCACACAGACGCTTGTCATCAAGTAAGAGAGCAACGTTTGAAAAACTGGAGGCGGGATCAGACTGGTAGCAATCAACCCCCCGCGTCTGTACACCTGAGTGTATCAACAAAAATTATTTTCCGTAATCAAATTATAATTAGCGATGTAACTACCTGTTCCACATGTAGGGAGGGTTGAATGACGTCGGAGTTGGCAAGTTGCCCAACCGTGTGTCACAAAGAAATTGTCGTTGCAGTCGGAATGGCAAGGCTTGCTCTCGTACACCTTAACAGGATAACATGGGATCAAATAAACATTCTTAACAGGATAACATGGGATCAAATAAACATTCTTAACAGGATAACATGGGAGAAATAAACATTTAAACTTTAATCCTGTTGTACCTGGTTATCACTGTCCAGGACTGGACATGAACGTCCACCGTTGCTAGGCAACTCCATGAAATACTTGAATCTGATTCGCTGACTTTCACCACAAGGTAGCGTAGTAGCTTCGGTGGAGTTGCCACGTACAATCTGCCCTCTCAATAAATCACCACACGAGCCCCACTCTGCCCACCCACTCATCTGACAATCCGCTGGGCATGGGACCTAAATGTGGGTCTTTATTATTTGTTGAATATGCTATAAAGATGCAAGTAATTGTACGAGATGTTGGCAACTTTCATAATGGATAATTTTATGGTTTTATATTGGGTCATAAAGTGCGATGAAGTGTACAACCAAACAGACAAATGACTTTTTGAAGTAATAAAGTTGAAGTCGAAGATATAATCTCAACTTCATCACAAAAATCTCAACTTCATCTACCTCACAATCTTCCTCATCAAACGCCCTGTATGAGCAGAAGGAAATATCCACCATCACTCCTGTCTGCTCTTCGAAGCAACCTAGTGGTCGTTTACGCCGTCCTCGACCACACACACCAGGGCTCATTGTGACATCATAGAATTGGGCTGCTTCATTCGTCACGCTCGGCTGTTCATCTACAGGACATTCGTCGGCCGCATCCTGGAACTGAACTTCAACTATTTAGTATGACATAATGTGAAATGGAATACCAAAAAATACAAGACTGGGTTAACCCTCAATATTTATTACTATGTGCTAACAATTAAAGACTTACCGGATTATGGAATGCAGGGCAGAATGATTTAAATAGCAACATGGTTAATAGTTAAGTGGACATTAAAAGGGACTTACATCGCGGGGATCGATGAAACACGATGACCACGGTCCGACCGAGCGGACTATCATCTGAGGAGGGACGTAGCTGCTGTCATCGTCACCAGTCGTGGTGTCTGACGATGTCACGTCAGCAGTCACAGTTATGGTTGTGGCATCGATGATGGTTGGTTGGCATCCAAGTCGCTCCAACCACTCGCTGAATGCCAAGTCCCGTCGGCAGGAGGCAGCACAGGGACGGGAGGCATGGGGAATCGGACCAGCTTTCTGGGGGTGCAACATATATCATATGTCTGGCTTATGACTTAAATAAAGATGTTATGCATCCAATCATCTTATCCTAAGCTATAACAATTTACTATATCCTCTTTATAGTATTTTTATTTTAACCAATTGTAGACTATTTAAAATGATTTATTGAGATGAGTTGCATCATAAAGTGATAATGTAAATGTTCATAAAAATGAATAAGTATCATGTGGTACAATGACAGCAGAAAGGTAGTGCATTTTCCCTGATAACAAATATTATTCCATAATAATAGAACTTACCTGTAAACAGTTAATTTCATCTGTGGGGATGTTACCACTTATAGTATGAAGATAACATCTCATGGTCCTGGTTTTTATACCACGACATTTTAAGCCATCTTCCAACACTGTGGACATGCCCATCGCCAAAATACATGGTCCCCATTTGCTTATATGCCATCTGCAGTGAAACAATTGTAAAGATACAATTATCTGTTGCAGCATTGGTTCAAAACATGGATATGTCAGTTTATCGCTTATTATGGGTCCCATTTGGAAAAATGGGACAGATATTGTTTTTGTCCGTTTTTTTTTTTCTTTTTTTTTTTTTTTTCGTCAAACGCTTGACAGGTATGATTTGTGGACCCAACATCTACCAAAAGGGATAATGGATTCACAACGAAACTTGGTAATTTGTTAGACTACATGGTTTAGAAATGCACAGACTAAAATTTTGGGTGCTGAATTTAGGGGAATTCCCCTGGCAGGTTAAAAACCAAAACGGTATTTTTTTCTAAAAAATTAGCTCTTTTGCGCATAGCGCTTGAACGATAGCTCCAATTTAAATCAGATTTAACAAAATGGAAGTGCATTAGTAACTGATGTAACACTTAAAAGAAATAAAAAAATTACCTAGGGAAATACCATAAAAAATAAGATTTTGTTGTCAAATCATGATTGTGACAGGCATGCCATGTCGCCCCGACATCTATCAGAAGGAATAATAACATCGCAATGAGACTTTGTTATTTTTTTGACAACATGATCTAGATACGCAAAAAACTAAATTTTGGGTGATGAATCCAGGGGAATTCCCCTGGCACGTTAAAAACCAAAACGGTATTTTTTTATAAAAAATTAGCACTTTTGCGCATAGCGTTTGAACGGTAGCTTCAATTTGAATCAGATTTAATAAAATGGAAGTGCATTAGTAACTGATGTAACACTTAAAAGAAATAAAAAAATTACCTAGGGAAATACCCTAAAAAATAAGATTTTGTTGTCAAATCATGATTGTGACAGGCATGTCATGTCGCCCCGACATCTACCAGAAGTAATAGTAAAATCGCAATAAGACTTTGTTATTTTTTAACAACTTGGTCTGAATATGCAGAAACCAAAAGTTTGGGTTATAAATCCAGGGGAATTCCCCTGGCACATTAAAAACCAAAACGGTATTTTTTTCTAAAAATTTAGCTTATTTGCGCATAGCGCTTGAACGGCAGCTCCAATTTGAATCAGATTTGGTAAATTGTAAGTGCATTAGTAACTGATTTAACACTTAAAAGAAATAAAAAAATTACCTAGCGAAATATCCTAAAAAATAAGCTTTTGTTGTCAAATCATGATTGTTACAGGCATGCCATGTCGACCCGACATCTACAAAAAGAAAAAATGTATGCACAATCAAACTTTGTTATTTGTTAGGCAACATGGGTTAGATATTCAGAAACTAAAATTTTGGATAATAAATCAGGGGAATTCCCCTGAGACGTTAAAAACCAAAGCGATATTTTTTCTAAAAATTAGCTTTTTTGCGCATATCGCTTGAACGGCAGCTCCAATTTGAATCAGATTTGGTAAAATGTTAGACCATTAAACACTCTGTTCCAATTAAAAAAAAGAAAGGATTTATTAGGGTAATTCCTCAATTATGATTGTAACAGGTATGCCATATCGTACTGACATCTCCAACAAGGAGATCGACAATCAGACAAGGAGACCGACAAATCATATTAAAACATAAGAATTGTTATATAACATAACCCACAAATGTAAAAACAGAAACTTACGTAATAAACGCAGTAGAAACTTATCTACTAAACCCAGTAATTCCCTAAAAACCACGAACAACTAAATCAGGCTGTTTTGGGAATTTAGCTTCATTTCAATACAGCGCTTAAAAGGAAGCTTTAATTTACAACATTTGTGGTAAAATGTTCGTAAATTCAAGACGTTTATTTTTTACCTTCAGATGGAAAAGAAGTTTGGTTTAATAACTATGGGACCCATGCGTTGATGCTTGCAGAAACAAAGAACATACTCAGTGTATAAAATACAAAATGTGGTTAGGGACCCTGTTGCATGAATATATATATGGCATACAACATGTGTTTTTCAAATAGTGGTGGTTAAACACGTGGTTGACACTCTCTAGTTAGGTCTGGGAATTATAACTGTCAGTTAACCAGTTAAGGCGGTGTTAGAACAGCTTAGAAAGAAAATGACTGTTAGGGTTCAAAAAGACATCATATTCAATTAAAACTTTTAGAACATTTTAAAGAGGTGGTTCATACACTGTGTCTGTGAATGTGGCATGTCTAAACTAAAATAAATTGTAATTGTATCGACAATACATTGGTTAAAAAAACTTTGCTTAGTGAAAATAAAGATCAAAAATTCAAAAATGTTGCACTCACTTGTAAACGACACACTGGCTAGCATCATCGCAAAGTCTAGCTTGTTGCATCTCGATTTCACAGGGCACACCACCCCCGACACGATGGCGAACTATATATCTGCTACGACGCTGGTACACACTCAGCAAGCCTAAATAGTTTTAAGTGGATGGCTCAACTTAAAATTCCAGTTAGTAGATATGTCAGACTCCATATATGATGATTGCCAACGAGTACTACATTTGCCAGAGCCTCTTATATAAATTTTAGTCTTTTAAGGTGTGTATTAATAAGACTGTGTGATTTTGCAACAAAAGCTACAGTGTTATATTTTTATTGTAGACTACAGTGAGATTGAAAATTAAATAAAAACTCACATTTTTTCTCTTGTGATTTATTATACACATGTCACCAGACGCTAATGTCTAAAAATGCTACCATGTAGTGAATTTAATTGTGTTTGTGTGTTTGTCTCAATACGGTTACTCATAAAAAATGCTTTTGGCTAAAATGTGGCACTGTAGCTATATAAAAACATTATGAAATTCTTACCAGCTGGCGAGAAAGCGTCAGAGGTGACAAGTTTCTCACGGATCTTTCTAGAACATTCACTTTCACAAGTGCTCCATGATGTCCACTCTGACAACAGACAATCCTGGCTGCATGAAACCAAACAAGATCTGGTTGAAACCGGTTGGTCCCAGTTGATGCACATCTAAGGTAATGGAATTTATTTTAGGCTTTACTTTATAAACAAAAAACCTTCAAGTGACAGCTCTAACAATGTTTAAGAAAACTATATTTATAGCGGTTTTCAGATAATTATAGTTCATCTACAACCAGTGAGAATCCACTTTAAAAGTATTTTTCGCATTAAATAATAATGATGCATTAAGGTGAATAAAATAATCTAAAGTAAAAGAGAAATTTTTTAAAACCATGTTTTGGCATCTGGCATTAATTTGGGTCATGTATGATGCAATTGCTACAACATGGCCATCATTTAAAGAATACTAGCTAAAAATAATATTTTTACTGTAAAAAATGACCATAAAAAATTTATTTTCCTTTCTTTTAAAGAACGCAAAAATGAATGTGACAATAATCAAACATCAGACGATATCCACCTTCTGTCGCACTCGACGACTGTCCTTCTTCCTGCAATGAACCCTTCTAGTTTGGTAGCCTATACCGCAGATATTACTTGACTCGTTGTGAGGGAAAATTAGAGGTTGATCTCCACCTTGTATTCCATTTGACACAAAAAGGCTTCGGTCAGCCAAACCAACTGGCTAAAAAATATTGTTTAAATACAGTAGCAAGTGAGGATCTGAGATAAACAGTAGGGAACGATCAAGGTTAAAGATCATAGGATTTGTAGGCAAGCAAGAGATATTTCTCTATATTTGATATATATTGGACAAACTAAAAAAGAGAAACAGGAAAACTGTACAATAAGATGGGGATTGTGGTTAAAACTACTTTCCCCATTCCTCTTTATTTAATAAACTGTATTATACATTATCCTGCCACTGCAACTATACTGCTACTGCCACTGACAGACTCAAAAAGTTAATGTTTACATGTATTGGAAGCTGAATTCCTTCAATCAAAAAAGTAAAACTTTCGATATGCAAAGGTCAACTTAACTCTTTCACTCCCGGCCAAATGCATTAATTCAAACATGCTGTCCCGCAGTGTTTTTTACAATTTTTAGTCATTTTCAAATTAGCACAGTTTTTCTAAAGTTTATGCTATGATTTAATATTTAGAATGGTTGGAAAGATAATTTATCCCTCTTTTAAACAAGCTGCACATCTAAAATCTACCTCTAATAAAGAATATATTATGTAAACTTTAGTGAACACCACTTTTTATGCAAAGAAAATTCTGCTCGACTTTGAAAAATTTGAGGTGCACTGACAAACGAAATACTCACTTATTATTGGAATGCCCAAATGAGATGAAAATTGGAATGTAGATTGTCTAATAGTTTTTGTACTCAGGGAAAATTCGAACTGTATTTCTATCTTCAGTAGTTTTTTTACTATTTGTAATTGAAATTTCCCTTTTTTCTGACTATATTATGAAAACTTGAACCAAAACGCATTGAAGTTTTTAGTTTTGTAGAACTAAAATAGTAAAAAGTATAAAAAAGAACAGTGAAGGAAGTGTAAAAAGGGCATACAAAACCAAACAAACGCAAATACTATATCCAATATTCTTCAAAGCAGGGCACACCGAACTAGCTAGTCTCGCCGCCTTTTTCTTTATCGTGCGCTCAGCAGGCCCAGCTGGATTCATGCTTTGGTGAACACGAAGCATAACCGCCTGCTGCGAAAACGTCACCAACGCTCTCCTTTTTATCTCAACGGCACGAAATTCACAGAGAATGTAAAGAAAGACTTGCTTGACAAAAAGAGCTTCTCTGCAAGTTAACACGAGTCCTATTGGCTGAGTTAGTCACGTGTAAATTCGTGTAAAATCGATAGAAATAAGAGGCGAAGCCTTGAAAAAGAAAGGCTATCACTCCTCGCATTTTTAATATTTCTCCACGATAATCACAGAGAATAAATATAGGGGTTTCCTTGATCGAATGAGCCACTAGCTGAGGTCTCTACCATTACGCATTGCGGAGAAATCGTTTTTTAGATTTGTATCCATTTATGGACAGTTGGGATACCATGTTTTCCCACCAACTCGCCATATATGGCGAGTTGGGAGGGAAAGAGTTAAGTCTCTTTACAACTTACCGGCGGTACCAAGTTATCCTTCATCTCACATTCACCCCAACGTGATTTGGTCCAGTAATACACTGAGCATCTATGCTGGTTGCACAGCCGGGCGTTCCTGCATTTCCTCTGCATGTGGGCACGGCACGCCTGTGCGACCTGGGAACGCCAGGACTTCACGCTTCCTAAGACAATTATTACTTGTAATTTTTTTAAATTTTGTTTTTTGTATTAATAAGATGTTGCAATAGATTGTTTCAGACGGTATACATTAATATCTTCGATAAACTATTTTTTCCAAGTGAAGCGATAAAAAGAATTAAAAGAAACACAACATTTTAAATTCACTTAAGCAATTTGGTCAGATGACAAGAAATAATGACCAGTGGTTGCTAATGGCTTAAATTCAAACAAATGTGTAGCAAGTTAGTGGGACTACCTTGTCTGTCTCTGTGATTGTCCTTTCCCTCGTTTGCAGCTGTGGCCACATGGTGTCCACTGGCTCCAATCTCCCAGAACGCAATCCTCAGCGCATGGAATGTTACACGGCACGAAGCTGGCGAGAGGTCTTGAATACGGGTCCGAAGTGCAAGCGCTAGCGTCCACCACGTCCCTCCACAGGTTCCGGCATTCCAATGTCTGCAGCGCCGTGCCGTGGCCGCATCGACCGTTTTCAGGAATGCACCGGGAGATATGAGAGACTTGCCACGAAAAACAACTGAAGCGAAAATAGCTTGATCAGATAGTGGTTTTGAATAAAGAGCTTCATGTCAGCTGAAGCATGAAAAGTATCATTTTACAAATAACTTAAAATCAATTATGTGTGCTAGAGGTTTGTGGTAATGCTGGTTACACATAAGATAAACAACAAGGCAATTAAAATGATTTCACATTAATAAAATGTTCTAAAAATCTACGTAAAATACATTATGCAAACCTTGCTCTGTCACAAGGAATGACTTCCAACGTATGGCTACAATCTTCTGGTCTTCCATGGTCCTCATGGATCAATCGTGTTCGCCGTCTAAACCCTTTTCTCTTCCTCATACTTCTCTTGCTCACCCTGGTTTGATTGGCAGTTCTGTAGTCGAGTTGGCAGCTGTCGAAAGCGCATTCCGACCACTCAGACCAAAGGCCAAGGTCACACTTGAAATTACACTTGACATCACATTCGTGCCACTGACTTGGCTGATCCTGCATCTGTTGCATAATAAACATGGCTTAGTTCGCCTGTCAATAGTTTAAGTGCACTTAGGGAAAAAGTTTTAAAACTTAAGGTGTTTATTGGACCCAAACAAGTGGAGTTTAAAGCTCTTAAATATGACACCTTTGTAAGCAAAACATTCGTGGTAATTTTAAGATTACTTCACTTGTAAATTATTTTAAAGTAAGAGAAAAATCAATTCAGTTTGCAGTAATAACAAACGGGTATTGACTCTACTTTATCAATAAACGAGAAGACGTCAAGTAGCTAGATCGAAGTTAACGATCACTGAAAATCATGTATTATTCATTAGTTCTAACCAAGGGCCAATGAAAAACAGCTGATGCATTAACCACTAAGTTGAATTCAAAGATGAACTGACAAGATTTGGTTAATTTCCTATCCATTTACAGCCAACTATAGATAACGATTCCATCTGTTATAATGATATGCTTGTTTCTAATTTATTCTGTGCTGATTAGAAATCACCAATTTTGAGAACTTTTATGCAGTACTTTGTAAATTAGCAATGTTAATTTAAACTAATGAAATTGATTGGAACGATTATAATGTATGGGAAATAGTAAATCTTTCCAATACATCCAAAGACTCAGGATTACCTCAATCTTATACCACCAGATCAATATGCCCGGTGCGCTAGACAGGAATAAATATATACAACTCTCTTGGGAGTGAAAATAATGAACACCAAGTGACAAAGCTTTACTGTGGCTGGAGTGAAGGAAGTGGCCAATTGACAAGCAATTGCCATTAGTGGAATAAAGAAAGTTCAAGGAGAGGTGTATTCTCAGGGCAACCTGTGAATCTCACATTCAATGACGTAACTAAATCTCCCCACGTGTGTACATTTATGCTTGAATTAATGTGCTCACTTTTACAATAATACAGCCCGTGGTTAATAATGTAATTTTAACAGACTTGTTAACGGAATAGTGATTTAAAATATATTCTCACAAAAATAAAGCAAAAACAGTGGTCATTAGATGACATATATATTGGATTTTGTGGTTCAATGTGACAAGTTAAAAAGCCCGCTGGTGTCACTTATATAAATGAGGAACAAAATAAATTCTTTAAAGTCACAACTGTCCACTTAACCGTATAATACCCAGTGAGAAAAACATTGAAAATCAATACACTACACGGTTCATAAGATATCGAAATTCGATTATCAAGCACTAACAGCAAAATTAAATATTTCTATTACGTCATTGCTGCCCAAATTAAGTTAAATATACTAATGTAACTAAATTGCAGCTAGACAATGATGCTCACCTCACAAAATAAATTGTCCACAGGCTGAATACGTGACCAAGCGATGGCCCCCTCATCACCCCGCAGTGTATAAGCGTCGGACACCTGTCAAAAATATACCTGTGATTTAGCCTTATACAGGGACTGGTTCATCACAAACCTGTTGAAAGGTGAAATCGTCACTGAGAGCGCAGTAAACATGCCTCCACTGCAACCCTCCACCACAACTTGCATTATGTATGAGCTGGCACTGACTCCAACCACCGGCCAACCAGCGATACCTGTTGAAAACCCACTTTAAGTTTTGCATTATGCTATAAAGCAATTTGTACTGTGCATATCAAAAAAGGTGCCTATTTTAATACTTATTTAAACAAAAACATACTGTGTAATGATATGTGTTGCATAACTAAAGAACTAAACTTCAAAAACATTTACGTTTTGCATGGAGCGTATGTGCCATCCCGAAGAATACATCTTTTGATTTCTTTAAAGTCCGGACAAGAGTCAGCGGACGCATTGTTTCCTAGAGGAAGGCTTCTCAGATCACGAGTCCGAGTTTGAGTCCCATTTGCACCACACGTTGAGGAACAACGACTCCACTCCGACCAACTCGTCACTTTGCAAGATTGTGGAACACTGCACGTCTCGGACATCGAAACACTGGGCCGGTAAAAAACGTTAAGTACATTATAGAAAAAGAAGATTTTTACAAATTTAAAGAAATCAATATTAAAAATAATGTGGACAAATACCTTAGAGTTTGTTCTCAGTAATTACCAAGCTAAAAAGGGATGGTTTTTTTTATTCGGAATAGAACTTGTAATTTTAGTAAAAAGATAAAAATAGGTTATACATTTAACTGATTTACTTCATTAGAATACTTTTACTCACAAAATTACATACAAAAGATGAAACACACTTGTATTGCATGCTTGTACCAATACATGATTTAATTTTCAAAATTGTTTTGTTTTACAAACACATTTAGATAAGCAGGAGATAATGACATACCTGCCACCAACCACAGCTCCATGCTTTGTTAAACAATCAACTTGTCTTGTTCTTGTGCCCACCAGCCTTACATTTACTCGTGACTTTCTTCGTCGGTTGTTTCTTTGACTGCCAGAACTTCTTTCAATAGATTTCAACTAAAAGAAAAAAATTTTAATAATCCACTGCGTTTTAAAACAATTCTTAATTCGACTGTTTAAATAAAAACTTATCTTTTTTATTTAATATTCCAGATGGAATAGTCTTACTAGACTCAACTGCTGGTATGTGGCAAACCTAATCGGCATTCAAAATATTTGTGCTTGCCATGTAATAAAGTCAATAGACTTGAATGAAATACAACATTATACTATCCTTTTAAATTATGTTTTTTAACATGGTTTTTGGTGTTTGATGCGCTTAATGTAATGTTGGTTTCAACCTTAACTATGTATGCAAAATTTGGTAAACATATCATTGAGAAAGAAAAATTTACACACATCTGCTTTGGCACGGCGACATGTGCTCCATTCACCAAATTTCAGATTATGTTGATTGGTTGCTATGTTGAAATCCTTGCACGGAACTTCCTCGCAAGAGATGCTCTCAGACAACAGTGGACAAGAGAGTCCACCATATTTTGCGACCCTTACAATGGACCTTGTCTAAAAGACATAAAATTCAAATTAATTTCCAAATTTAAGTTTTTTAAACTGAACTATTGGTTAATGTGCACATTTGAATGCTATGGAAAAAATATAAATGAAAGCCAACTAACAGTAAAATGTAGTGCCTTGTAGATTACAAACAAGACTTACTCGTGTCCGTGTCCCATTTCCACATGTTGCACTACAAGCACTCCAACTACTAAACAGTGATGCCACACAGTTTTGTGGGCATGGAACCCGGCAGCTTTGTTGATGGTTGGGAGCACTAAAAAATCTATTAAAAAGTAGCAGCGGTAACAAAATTTAGCTTTCACGAAACATGTAATGACATGACTGAAGCATTAGTGCAACAGATCTTCATTAAAAATTCAGACTGAAAGCTTGATTAGGCAAGTAATCAATAAGACAAGCAAGAAAAAGTCACATCGCTTTTTATCAAACCATGAATCAGTGTTTTTACTTCAACAGTTCAAAGCAGACAAATTGTGGTGCCAATTACAAACAAAAATATAAAACTTTAAATCAAAGATCCTATGTTTTTGGCTAAAACAAGTGACAAACCACAACATAGATACCAGTAGGGTTATCGAGTAAGGTATGTTTATAATAAACTATACTAAAACATTAAAATACCAGCATGGTGTTTATTCAAGAAAATCCCTGTTTCAACTACAAAACAAAACTGACTGACCTTTCACAAACGGCATCATCCACAGTTATCGAAGTGTTAGAATTTTTGACGCATCTTAATTGACGTATCTGCACACCCCTGGGACTACTGTGAATTCCACAATTAGAAACCACCTCCAACTTCTGCATTTGAGATGGATTGGGATTAAGGCACACTTCCCACGGCCCCACATCCCAACTGTAAGCATACCGGTGTTCATCACAGATCTATAACAAGAATAATTAGAACAAAGCTTTGTATATTTTACATAAAGCTGATTTAAACGTTTGAATTATTGTCAAATAACAATACAGAAAAAAGTGAACTACAAAATCATTTACCAAACAACAATTTATAAATTTCATGTTTTAAGTGCAATAATTACTGAACCAATGGTACAAAACAGGAAATTGTCAAATATAATTTTCTTTATATATACCTGTATTATGCTCACAATTTTACAATTAGATGAACGTCAGCTTGTTCACATAAATCAAGCATATTTAAGTGTGATTATCGAAATGAACATATGGTACTGCCAAGATATTAGGTATCGGACACCATTAATGACATCTAAATTAATTGAAACATGGGAGTGCCATACTTTAAAGCAAGGTCTTCTGTCAGTAGGTCTTTCGAATTGCTGACAATTTTCCTTCCGTGTTTTATAATGTTGAATTGCATCTTCACACGCAACACTGCGCAGCTGCAATCCACCTGGGCCACACGTTTCGCTACCACACGGACCCCAGGGACCTATATGTGTGTGTGTGTTAATCTTAGCCAGTACAGTAATATATAATTAAATTAATAAAAGTTTAATTGGTAAGTATGAAATGAAATATTTGTACACAAATGTACATATGAAAATTGTATCTCCAGTTTTATAAATATTGTAAGTACTGGTTTACATTTAATATAGTTAATTATAATAATCGGTGATTACTTCTTAGCATGGGCTTATCCTTGGTTTAGTAAAATGCAAGAAATATGAATTAAACTAAAGATACCGGTATTTAAAAATAATGACCGGATGTCAATTTTTTATAGCCCCCAAAACGGTCACGTATAAATACGCTAATAACTCAAAAGGGGCTTTAAAATTGGATGATAAGTTGGATAAAAATGAAAATTGAAAAATAATGAAAGTTAAAAGTCTGCAGTTTACAAGCTACGCGTACGCTCTTGAAGTCACCCAAATAACCGCAGAGCAGTTTTCAATGCTATTATCGCGTTTACACAGCATTCGCTTAGCGGAAATAAAAACAGTCGAGTATTTATTTACGCAACACGATTACCTGTTTTCCAGACTCCGGTGCTGGTCGCATCTACATGTATCCACAAGACTGTACTGTACTGGGACAATGTAAACAAGAAAAGTAGCGCGAGTTGTTTTATCGCTGCTGGAGCTTCGTTTCTGCGGCTTATTGTTTGATGTTGTGTTTTCTTTGATGTATCCGATTTAACCTTAGTGTCCATTTCCGTTCCACAACCACGGCAGCGGCCCCGCGATATCCTGTATCCTTGGGATGAAGGCATCCGCACACCTAACACTTGGCTACATTAAACTAACTACTTTTAAATTGTTTTGTATCACCTGCGAACACCGAGAGCACAGGTCGGGTATCACCTGCAACCACAAGCCAACCGACTATGATTATTGATAAATTAATCAAACAAGAAAAATAAACCAGTATATAAACAAACGGCTTAGAACTATGTAACCCGCAACAAAAACTTCATTCCTCAAATCCTTCTAAGAAGCCGACACATTACGTCAGTTGTGCCAAAGCGTAAGAGGGAAAAAGGCATATAGCTTGTCACTAATATAAGTCTGGCACATCACGCTGTGGGAATAAGCTATTGTGTCTAGTCATATTATGTTATCCCATAATCCATACCGCAGGAGTAGCGTTGCCAGCCAAGGCAAGATATATAAATGTACGATTTTCTCTATGAAAATCTAAGTTGTCGTCAATCTCGTGTTTTCACCAAACGGTCCCGTCACATCTAATCGACCATTTACAATGCCACCTCGTACGCTGTAGCACCACCACAAAGAATCGATGTTCAAAATACTGAGGATTACCATCTCCTTTGATTTGTTCGAAGGCTTTGTTGGCGCCAATAACATTATTAGTCTGCAATTCTGCCCACTAAAGAAAATTCTGCCCACAAAGGCTGTATTAAAATGTGTCTATACCTCTTTGTTTCTACTGTGCAGATTTATAAGGGTAAGTCTGGCCCATCCGTTAAGGTAAATCCATCAGACTAATTTAAACCTTTAAACTCTTTAAGATCTAAGTAGGCCTTATCAGCAACGCTTTTGCACGGTCTGCTGTCGTAATTCAGAATATATTTTTGATGTAGGCTACATATAGTCGATAAATACATTGAGTCGATACTATAATTCCATACCGAGCGTCGTTTTAGGCGACCAATCACGTAAGATTTGATGACAAAGGGCGTCAAAGCGCATGTTATTCTTATCATGTTCCAATTATCAGAACCAGGTGCAGTTATTTTCATTGCCGGAGTCCCCTTTCCGCCCGCTTCGGTTATTAGATATTTAATCCGAACTGCAGTATGCTACAGGGTTAAGAAGATAGTAAAGAACGCCCGGTAAGCTTATCGTGGCCTGTATAATAATCGGGAAGCACCTTGTATAAATTGTCTAAAATCGCAGGTCTAATGGCTTTCAAAAAACGCTTAATATTCAAAACAGCCGAAGCAAATTGAAATTTCTTGCACCTGTTCTTTAAAACTGACATTTCTGAAACTTTAAACTTCGGTTGCCATATGTGAGATTCTGTCGCGGCTTGCCAAAACTAATAAACACTGGAATACGAACACGGTAATGCAATTTCACATTGCCGCCGCGGTAATTGCCTGTTCGACTATAGATTTTCTTTATCAGGACGCAATTCACATCTCTGTTTATTTACATATATATCCTATTATCTTATGTTATAACATTTTAAATTTTGGGCCTGAAAATATACAGATGAGCAGAAAACGCTTCATTTGGTACACATGACTGAAAGCTACTCAGGTAAAGCTTTTCTATAGCACCAGTTTGAATTATTTATCATTACACCAACTATTATTGTTGGAATAGAAGCTCTGGTTCTCCCACTCTGCACCTGGTGGACAGCATACACAATCCATTGAAACTGACACGATTACAAAATAGAACTACCACAAAGGCGAGATTACAAATAGAACTTCCTATCGGTGGCAACTCGAACACGCTTTCTTCGTAACTCGAGCGACTTTTAATTGACCGAGCGATTAAGCGGCGTTAAATTACCGTGACCGAAGGCGGATTTCTGCTGGACAATGGTCAGCAGGGAATAGCGCCGCTCCGGGTTATTAATCGAGAGAGTATCCAACGAAACCACTCATTACCGGACGACTGGGAAATTCGGTCGCTAAGCCCTCCCGCCATATGCTACTGTTCATAAATCTTATTTGAAGAACACGACAACTTACGATACCAAACAACCTGCCGGCCGCATCGTATACTTAGCGAACGCCTTTTCAAAACCACTGAACTCGAAAGCGCGAACGTTCGACTTTTTTAGATATTGTCTAAATCTACCGGAAAACGCTGATGGTCCACGGGCGTATCGATTTCCGGCCTTTTACGCTCGAAGTGGAAATCAAATCAAATTGACAATCCGTCTCTTGAGGTAGAGTATCAGAGCCTACAACGGCTTAGTGGAAATTATACTAAACTAATTATTTGTCTTTTAGCCTAATTTAAATCACATTACCTTTTGATATCAGAACACCAGCTTAGACCTGTCAATAATTATGAAAGATACAAAAAGTTTTAATTAACAGGATTAATAAAAAACAGCGCTCAATTATAACTTGTAGCGCTTATAGCGAGTCTGATACAGGACATATTAACACATTAGTTTTTCAACACGCACCAATACAAAAAGAGCTAGTGAATAAAAAACTGCAGTTATATTCAGATGTAATAATATCCCGAAGATGATGATTTTTCCCTTGGGCGAATGTACGAGACGACTGGCAATTTACTTTAAACGAGTTTTCAAATTGCCGATCATATCTTATTGAATTACCGAAAAATGCTCCTTCCCAGTGACTCAATCGCTTTTGTTGATGATAGTCCAAATAAAATCTATAAAAGGATGATAATAATGGTAGGCTCCATGTGCTTCACAATTAAATCCGCATTATATTTCATGTTGTTTTAAAATTACCGGCCATTTTTCGTTCTTTTTCACAAAAAAACATAACTACAGCTCTCGCTTTTTACAACCCAATTAGCATTACTTGACGCTCATCATTTACTGCAGTACTTTTTTATCAGACCAAGCTTCGAGCGCATAATGGTCTCGTCACTCAGACACTCAGACCGTTTTTATATAGAATTTGGAATATGAATCGACCGCTCTTATACCATTGGTATTACAGTAATTTGCTAGTTATCAATACATGGCGCGCTAGCGGCTTGACTATTAAAATAAGCTTATCGAAACAAGATGTACGAACAAAGTAAAATTAAATATTTGAACTAATAAAAATTTAGTTTAATTAGTTATACTAAACTTAAGAAACATGTGCCTAATAAGCATCATTCAAATAAAACAGAGACAGTATTTAAGTAATTCAAATTGTAATTTTGCCATATTTATACAAAAAAGCTTCCAGGCTACGTATATTGCACAAGCGACAGAGCTGAAAAAAAATATTATTGCACTTCTGATAGTATAATATTTACAATAAGCTTCTACGTATTGCGGCAGTATGTACAAGACACAAAAGGAATTTTCACAAGACATAAAACACAGTTGACGTATTAACAACACTGATGAAGTACAAAAGAACATACCAAAAAAGTTTGGCCTATATTTTATACGCTCAAGACGAATTACAATAAAAACGAAATAAAATAGTCGTGAACACCCTGTCCCCAGAATAAAATAGTATTCACTGACAGTATTTAAAAACAGTTTTCGAAATACCAAAAATCGTTCTAAGCTGTATATATGTATTTTATAGTGGCACTTTTTTATTACTGCAATTAAGAACATCCCCTTGGATCCTACTGCGTCGGAACAATGTCTGTAAAGCATCTAGTCTTAGACACAACCGCACAGTTTAGTGCCGGTAAGAAAAAGTTCTTTATATCCAGTTCGGTTTTCCGACCGGAGTACTGAATCCTTTTACCAATCTTCAGTGCACAAAGGTATAATTTATAACGATTTTCTATAGGAATCAGCCCGTCTTAGTAACGAGCCCATCGCGGAAAGAAAACTTTGCCGAATTACATTCAAGGAACGGCATCGAATGGTTCGCGACCGTTTCATAATTTAAAAACAAACGGTGTGACAAATCCATTCTAGTATAAATTCTAGCCCAAAAATACCATGTTTTTGTGACATGAGCAACACCTAAAATTGCACAATATAATGTGCGTATAAAGGGTGGAATTACTTTAAAAAAAACAATTAAAACAGGTTGTATCAAGACAGTCATCTTTTACAGTTAACATATTTGTAAACAATGTTTTAAATTTTGATATGGCGATATAAATGCTTGCTTACCACAAAGTTTATAACAACTGTGGTGTAGCACTTTGTATTAGTAAAAGAACATCAATACGTAAGAGTATATGGGAAGATTCCGGTCTTTAATACCATTTTACAAAAAGTAATCTTAAAAAAGCTGGCGCTATTTAAACAGAAGTCAGCTCATGTATTTATAAACAAATAACCAGAAAGTTTTGTTGTTCATGGCGTGTCTTATGTTGGAGGTATGGCTCATTAGGACAAATGCTCAATATTATACGAAACATGAAGAAAATTTAGTGATCGTTGCCGCTATATAGAAAGTCTCCTATCGGCTGGATAGATTCTACACTATCACTAGTAAAACACCATCTGCACAATAAGTAGTTTTCCTTAGAGCGAAATACAGAGGCAACCTTGGAACCAGCGACGGTAATGACCTCGTTGCTTCAGAAACTCCCGAGCTTCCCAATCATGTTTCGCCCGACTCTCCAGTATACATCGCATGTGGTTGGTGTCGATGCCGTCCGAATCCAGCTCGTTCAAATGATGAAACTGTGGCCGAGACAATGTGAGTTTAGACGTATTTGCGATAACGTTAAGAAGCGTTTCCGATGAACCGATAAGTGATTACTGGGATTTTGTAATGTTACGTTCGATCGAACTGGTTTATTTTGTGTGTGTACAGTAGCTAACGCGTTTTTGTTACAAACAGATAACATTGTTTAATAAAGAATTCGTAAAATGCGAGTGGAGTGTGATCAAGCCATACAATCATTTTCGTGTTACAGACAATTACATGATAACCAAAAGTAAAAGGTTCAATGTGGATCCCGGGCGGTATCTAGGACTACTCGGTATGTATGTTGAATAACTTCGTTTTGGGTGTGAATATATTTCTTTACCACTACATTGCTACTAACCGGGACATCACTGAGTGTGAGGACAGCGGCGTAGAAATGTTCGTCATCTGGGTAAAATTGGGTTGGGTCGGTGACGTTTTGACCTCCATCAGAATCCGACTCCAGGGGAGACGTGAATTCGCCGGAAGACGAGGCAGGGCTACTTGCGCCCTCTCGTGCTGATGACGTAGATGAACCTACCATGTTGACAGTGATGTTATGATTTGGATTTTGCATTTGCATGGTGCTAAGAATATAAGGATAAGATATTCAAGTTTATCCCCGCGAATGGGAAAAAGCTAGAGGCGTTAACATATGGCCAATCGTAAGATTATTGCACGCCTACCGTCGGTTCCTGGCTGTTGCAGTGTATTGTGTTAAGACGTTTATTTAATTTGGCAAAACCTTCAATCCACTAGGTTCATGAACTGTCCGTTAAGTACCTTTCCCAAGGACCAACCCGCAAGTGACCATTTGCTAATCTGTTTTGCTAATCTGTTTTGCTAATCTGCAACCCATCGGCTGTAAAGATAACCCACCAAGCTAATTGGCCCGACGATATATCTGTAGAAATTCGGAAAAGCACCGCAATCGAGCTACAATGCGTTTATATCATATTACGCACCGTATCTGGAAGAAAGAGTGTCGTCCACGAGGTCAGGCAGCCGACAGTTGTTCACCTCCCGAACGAACAACAGGGAAATAATGTTTTGCTTGATCAACTGTTCGCATTTTTGTTGGGCCCTCGCTTTAGCTGTACGTGTAATAACACCGTTTATACCGCAGTATGGAATAATTATTCATTATGCCATATTACGCATGTCATGAAGCATTAACGTGATACAGTAACCGTGAAGGTTACCATTTTGTAAATGCTATTTGCAGTCACCTTTATATTCGGGCAAGCTGACGTAGAGCTGGCTCACATGAAGCAAGAGTTGCCGACCGCTGAAAGACTTCTGCTGCTGACATAGCTTACGCAAATGCGGGTTCATCGTGTAACGTGTTCGCTGCGGAGAAAAGTATCATGAAAGCGAAAGATAATGTCTGTTATCTAGCGAACAAAAGGTGTGCACAGTTTACGTTTCGTTATTGATAAAATTAGTAAGGCGTGTTCACCAAAACAATGATTGAATTTCTACGTAAACGAGCAGTAAACTAAGGACAGTTATGTAAATAATTCTGTGAAATGGAACCATAATTAAAACATACGGGATGATCATTTTCTTCCAGCGACTCGTACATGGTAACTACTTTTGGCGTCGATAGTGTATAAAGCTCTAGGAGTTGGAGCGTGGACTGATCCTCAGCTAGCTCACTTTCTTGCATGATACCAAATGACGCGAAAATATTAAGAAGGAAGCGGAAGAGATTGAGAAGAAGAAATGATCGTTTCCGAGGATCAAATGTTCCCTTGCTGAGGTTTGTTACACTTTTCCTGAAAATCTGGTAGATATGATGACAGCGTTAGTGGTAAACTACCAATCCTAATGTCGTCTAAGTTGCATGTAACATCATACGTTGGTTTACGCACCTCAAGCAGCAGTTTCCAAATAGCCCTGTGGGTGTAAATCAAGACTTGGGTGCAGACATGGTCGGAAAGTTGATTTAAAACGTGCGACAGCTCGCTTAGAATAGGTTGGAAATATTCCTCGCACATTTCCACAAACACTGCCCCTGCAGGACTGACGGCACGCGAAAGAAATTTTGCTGGTTGGTCCAACAGCTCACTGAGCCGATGACGCACTTCTCTTGTTACGCGCCAGCCGAGAACAGAACACAAAGTTCGAACACAGGTTTCCGCACACTCAGCGCAGCGTTCCTGAAAATCAACGGAAGTCATAAATTATAACGCTACTGTGTACATCGCTTTTTATGTTTATCTCTTCGTCGGTTGGGATCCTGCAATAGAATTAGATGATCGTGAACTGTTTTAAATTATCTCATGCTCGCAGTCGACATTTCTCTCGCACGGAGCCATTGCTCACTTTTTTCCTAAGCTGTTAAAGTTATTTTTTTAATTTTAGTACTATAGCGTAAATTGTATGATGCTTATATCTCTGGGTGAAATAATAGCGGCGTAACACGGACATCATTTAGAGCTACTTCAATATTACATGGCAAGAGTTGTAAGTGTCGAGTATATGGATCGAACCCGCAACTGTGTGATATGTACATCGTGATCGAACCTCCATACAACGCGGCTGGACAACTATACAAACAAAGGTTCAGGCATTTGCCATGGCATGGTTGCGGAAATGTTATCTATTTTACGATACAATTGCACACTACCTCATCACATGCTTGTAGTTGTGCATGTTTGTTAACAAACAAATTGCAAAAAATAAACAAACTTCAAAACGTTTGCGTGCGTGATTCAGCATATTTATAAAAGTCATGTTTGGCGATCAACAAATACCTTTTCTCAGTTTGCGCTTTACGAAAGAGTTCGTAACCCCGTGAAAATCTTTAAACTGCTGGTAGCGTTTAAATTAATTTTAACTATCAATGAGTAACAGATAGTTGTAAACGCAAAAGTAGGAGTGAAATGTTTGTTTTTATTTTATAACATGGTTTTACTCATGCATTGTAACTCTGTGGTTATCTTATGCCAAGGATTACGCCACTTTATGAGTTTTTATGTTTTGCATTAAATTTAAGAGGACCCTGATGACGTTTGGTATCTGTTTGTGAGGGAAAGCACACATGGGTGGTAAAAAAGGCTTGTCAAAATATCACATGCTTACAGTTCGGTTACTGAAGTTGTTTACTTTTGAAATTTTTCTTTAGTTTAGTTCACTAGTTTCAAGTAACGTCCCACAAATGCCTCGTTTACATAACAAATTGGCTTATTTTCACTTTACAACAGTCTGGTTGATAATCAAGCCCACCTCACGCCCTCAACAACCATGCCTATATTGCAACACCCCATAACTTACGGCTACAAACATAAAGAACAGCCTACCAGAAGTGGAGTAATTCCAAGCATCATTATAGACTCTGGTTCGAAGACCTTGTCCCCTTCAGTAGAACTCCGTGGTCTGGGTCGCTCTTGGGTCTGATTACCACCTTCCTGCATTGTAAGTGATCGGCGGAACCGCTTGGTGAACCCGGAAACAGAATTCATCTGCTGGTTTTGTGAATCTGCGTCGATCATCCCATAATTTTCATCCGAATTGTTGTTTCCATCTAGTTGATCAGATGTCTGTAAGCTTGAGTCCACGGCTTCAGGATGATTAACATTTTCATTGTCGCCGTCTTCACAAACCAGAGATGAGTTTTCATCTGAAGCATGATCTTCGTCTTCAAAGCCCTGGGCGCAGGGACCAACAAAAACGACCGTGTCTTCGCTGCCAGTTTCACTCTCATTTGAATCAAAACTAATCTGAAAGAAAAAGAAACAATACCAAATCATTTCAATATACCAAAAACTGATTAAAGTAGGATAAAATCTTTCTAGACCATTGAGTGAAAAATCACCAAATGTTGTAAAACCTAAATAACTTACAGTTCTAGTATTGCAGGTATATGAGCCACTTAAACAGCCGAATGTCTCCGAGTTTGCAGCTGATGTGTTCACTGATGATGCAATGCTGATTGGGATTTCCAGAGCATGACATAGGCGTTCGAAAAGCATTTGTCTCCCTCCAAGAAGAAGTGCTAAGTTGTTAATGCGCTTGGTCATCTGTAGTATGATATATTTTATTCATTGTAGGATAATGATAGAATTTATCTTTTATCTTATCGTAACAGATATTTATCTTTAATCTAAATGTAAAAATGGAAAATTATATCGATATAAGGGAAAAACACCCAATTTAAAGAGGTTTCAGATGCAAACAGTGGAGACAAAGAATGAACCTGAACGTTTAGGATAGGATAGGATAGGATATTCATGTTTATCCCCGTGAATGGGAAAACCAAGGGGGTTAACACACGGGCAATCGTCAGATCACCTCGCGCCCATCGTCGGGTTACCGGAGCTATTGCAGTGTGTTGTATATGATAGACACGTTCCTTCAATTTGGTAGAACCCATTAATCCGCTGGGATCAGGCAATGTCCGTAAAGTGCCTTGCCCAAGGACACAACCGACTAGCTAGCTGCCAGTTTTGCACCTGCAACCTTTTGATTGAAAGGCGACGAAACCGCTAGACCACCGGGCCGGACAACTTTGTACAATGCACGTTTATTATCGTTTAACAACGAAGTCGCAGTTTAGTATTCAAAAAGAAACCAATGGCCATTCATAAATCCTGTATTTTAATATTTTAGGATTACTGCAATAAAAAATGTTTTCTTCATAAAACATACAAACAATAGAATCTTACCACGGCATAGGTTCCTTCAATGGAAAACGTATCCATTTCTGGGTCATCCTTACATGTCGGTGTTCCAGCCATTTGGTGTCGACAGCAATTAACAGATTTGTTTTTGGCTCTGTTAAAAATAACATATTAACGTGAATGATTTAATTAGATGCAAAATTTTGTTGTCGAAAAAATAAACAAAAAACTAGGACGACACATTATCATACCTTTAAGGGTACATCTATGAGCTTTTGGGTTTTATGTCTGGCCTTTTCCAAGTTTTTATACCATAAATAATTAAAAGTTACTCGGTACCTTTTCTTTAGCTGTTCTATTTTCTTTGCATTAACATATTGGAGGACTCTCTGCACTGGCATGTCACACAAGTCCAGGTTTAGCATACAGTCGCAGTATTGAATGATTGTGGACGTTACAACCTATCATGCATTTTAATTTTAGCACTTTCAAAATTTGGCCACCATAGGTTCATGTTATTTGAAATTAAGGTCTAAGTATACAATGTTACACAGAAGATCACAGAAATTTGGTGAATTAACTTATACTGGCAGAATGTCAAGCTGGAAGGTTAAGGGATCAAAATCCACCGCCATTTACTCTTTGTAATCTTGGGTTGGGTTAGGCTCTGAATGGACAATTTTTTTAACTCAAGGGTAAATGGGTTAACATTAAACTAAGAAAACAGCTTTCGTATACAACATACTGCAATAGCTTTGGCAAACTTAAGCGTCTTATCCTCACAAACAATTTATTTTGATATGTAGGTTACAAATTTTTAAACCACGTTGGTAAACTACTGCAAACCTGCATAATATTTGTTGTGCAACATTAAAGGTCACAATAGTAAAATGAAAGCTACTAGGTGGGTAAGATCCTGAGGAATTTTGGGATATGACATGAATATTCAGTGATATTAATTTTTATTACCTCAAACGAACGTATGCAAAAGAATTCCTTGTTTCTTTGAGCTGTTGTTTGAACATCACTATTGTACAAATCACGTGGAAAGTGAAATAAAGATTGCACCAGCCCACCAACCATTTCAATAAACCTTGAAATAAAGATGACATTTACCGAAAGGGGGTTACAACAGTTGCAGCAAAGGCATTATTATTTTACAATGCATGCATTTCACAAATAATTAACTCTGTATTCAAGAGTTGTTGAACTGTGCAAATACCACTGGTCAAATAAAGATAAAAATAACCTGTTGATCAACAGAACTAAGTCCAATCCAGACTGACTACAAGTGAAAGGTGCGGGTGGATTGCAGAGTTCAAAATCTTGTTTTGCACATGAATTAAATGAGGTGAACTGGGAATTTTCATGAATATTTTCCATCGCATCTTCTGCACCAACAATTGTATTCAACCTCAAGCGCTCTGTCCCATCACTGTACTCCGACTCCTAACAATTTTACAGCATATGTTCACATTCATGTCACATGCTAATTAAGTTGATTTAACTGGATAATAAAATGCAAGTAACTTACCACTGAAGGCTGTTGTTCTGGTGCAATATCTCGCGCATGCGGAGTTTCACCAGTTGTGCTTGCTGACTGTGTATGACGGTCAAAGTTGACCGTCCTGCTGTTAGTCACTTTTCTTTCTAGTATGACTTCTCTTCCACGTAAATCCACTGAAAAGCCTTTTCCACGATCTTGAAGAAATGAGAGCAGAGAAGAGCTCATCCTTGAATCAACTTTTGTCATCCAGCAGCAGCGCAAGTCCTGGAACACTACCCTCCAGTTAAACGAGAGTTCTTCAGCAGAAGGATTGTGACCGGTGTCCAATACACAATTCTCCAATTCAGCTAACCTTAAAAATTCGACTAAATTTATCTATGAAAGTAACAATGGCCAATTTAAAGTTTTGTGTTAAGAATCAGTACAGAAGCATTAAGGCAAACTGGAATTTGTCTAAAATACATCTGACAAATTTTAATGGTAACTTACTTGGAAGGCAGGGTGGTTAAGGATATGAAATCCAATATATTATTCATGCCGTTATTTTGTGTGCATTCCATTTTCCACTTCTGTATATCTGCAATCACACAAGTGTAGAGGGTTGCAGCGTATGATTTTCGAACATCATCTGTGTAGGGTTCAAACAAAGCTTGAAAGCCCTCACTGCATCCATTCTGAATTGCATCAAGCGAGTGGATAACTCCTCGTAGAAGCTTAGCCGACTTGACGTACTCGCACGGGTCGTCACAATCACATTTCAAATCCTTCTGGCTCTCATATCCGTCAATAACTGCCGCACTAAAATGTAGTCTATGTTGAAGCATAGGTTACAGTGTAGTTATCTCCCTGACCATGTTGTCTCAATTTAGTGAAATTAAACAGGCTGTTGCATAGTGCAGCAAAAAATATAAATAATAAACAAGCATAGGACAGCCCCACTGTGAGCATGCAGTGTTCGGACAATTGATGCAAGTTTTTCACATCCAATGGTAAACATATACATTATACCAAAATGTACCACTTTGTTAAAGTTAATTTTATGTGTAATCTTCAAATAGATGTACGTACTGAAACCACTCCTTCACACATCCAGGGTAATCATGAGAATCACCATAATAGAACTGCTGCCATTCATAGCAGTCATGCAGCAAAGCAAGTGCAGAACTCAACTGATCTTTGCTAGGTTTCCAAGTTGTTAAAAATGAACACATCAAAGATTTTAAATCTTTGATAATGTGGTCTGAAATAAAAATGCACATCTGTAAATTTAAAAAAATGTAGATCACAATTTTTAAATAAACACATAAACAATTATAAAAGTGTACATCACAATTTTAAAAAATGTACATAAACAATTGTTAAATAAGCACTCAACAATTTTTTACTCTTAACCCAGATAATAGCGGCATTAAAACTTGCCACTAGCTGGTAACAAATGTAACTAGAATAAGTTCTTTATGACAATTTTTTTAGATTACAGTTGATTGACTTTCACTTATATTGGAATAGTTTGTTTTATAAAAGACACCAAACCATAACAGCCCATAAATCTACAGGCTATATAGTATTCTGATAGAGTCACTTTTTTTACAGTGAAAACAACATCCAATCCTACAAATAATGATACAATTTTTATCACAGTTCCAGGCTGTGTGTGCGTAAAACAAGTCTTTTTTAGTGTATTGCATTCTAAAAGTCAACATTATCATTACAAGGTTACAACATGTGTTTGCTAGTATACACAATAAAATATTCAATGCCATGTAGTGAGTAAATACATACCTGTGAGCTCATTCAATACAATCACTTCAGATTTCAAGATTAAGTTTGGGGTTGAATCGTCATATAGAAACTCCAAAATTGAACTTACCTATTAATTAAAAGTCAAAATTATTTGAAATCATCTTCACACTATATACCAGTTAAGCATGATCAATTTGTGGTTTAACCAATAAACTCCAATAACTCTTAAGTAAGTCATTACATCTTTTATTAGTATTAAAATCGGTGTACGAAATGATAAAACACAGTAGAAGTTACTTTAATAGTTTAGTTTCTTTTAATGCCATGACAGGACTGTTTAATCACTACATTATGTGTACCAAGTCCAACCTGTTCTTGCAATTCAATTAATGTGCTCAATTCACCCAAAACAAGGGTATTACTCTCCATGCATTCTACCAAACACTCAAGAAGCAAGACACTCTGAGTGAGTGGTGATATTCTGTATCTCATCGCGAACTCCCTCAACAACCGGTTTGATTTTGGAGAAAGGATTTTATCATCTGTGCCAAAGCTTGATGCAGATGATTGCAGAGAAACTGATTCCGGAATGCCAGCAGTAGAAGCTTCTTTGGTTGTGGATTTTAATTCAAAATTTACCACCTGGATAATAATTAAACAGGCATTACGCATTAGTTTATTTTATGATTGGTTGGACCATCAACTATTAGTCGAAAAATTCAAAAGTTATAGTATTAAACCAGCCGCTGGTCTAGTCGAGTATGTCCTTGGACAAGACATTTAGAAGACTTAATGATTGTCTGTAGCAACTACAATCAAACCCAGGAACACTTACTCTAGTAAGAAGAACTTTATAATCTTCGCACCTATTCCTAGGAGAAGAAAGGTTTGGAATCATTTCAGGGTTTTCTACCCCATTGAGTTTATCTTTTAATAGTATTATTTCTTCTCTTTCAAGTTTTTGCCATCTTTTGTAATCTTCCACTGACTGCAATAATTTTTTTTATTTTTAATAAAATGTTTATTTACCGGACTTGTCCCACTTCATAAGCATCAATTTTTATTAAAAAAATGTTAAATTAATTGCGAAATATACATTGGCCTAGGATACACCAACGTCGTTATAAATAATGGTTTTATAATGCACTTAACCCTGATCTTCGCATGTACAATTTTTAAACTTAGCCATGTTAAATTCAGACTACCCCAAAACTGTTAAATTATCTTTTAAAAGAAAAAATATATAAGGGAAAAGACATACATGAAATTCATTTGGCTTGTAATATGGATGTTCATTTTTCTCTGAAAGCTGTAGTTCAAACAAAAGCTGAGTTTGCAATTCATCGTCAAGTTGATTTTTGACCAGATTTTGTATTGAGTGCTGATAGTCGGCATGGTTTTTTACAGTGAGCTTCCAAAGTTTACGTAAATATGAGCTGAGGATCCTACTGACCTCACTGCACAAAGTATACAATTGTGTAATGATGTCGTGTGGAGAATGGTATATAATTGTTAAGAATAAACTAACCTTGAATCTTTGTGTAATAAAAACGCTTTTTGTGGGACACCTGTAAAAAAATCAATGCGATAACAACTCAGAAAAGTAATTCAATTATTTACACACCTTTCTGTTGCGTGCAAGGAACTAATACAGGATGTTGAACACATGCTGATACTGCTTTGTATATTTGAACATCAGTTTCATTGGAACCACTTGAGTATGTCCTCTTTTCAATGGCCGTGTTTGAGCTGGCTGTTATAGCACCTATAAGATAGTACTGTATAAAGGATTGTTCATCTTTAATATGCATTAATGAATCATAAACTTTACTCCTTCATATTCTAAATGACTCTGGATTGATAGGTCGTTTGTAACTTTAAAAGAAAACATCAATGGACATATGGATAGTTATAGCAAAATGCACATAGATATTTAGAAAGTAACTGTTATTATCAAATTAATTTTTCCAATCATTTTTTGATCAACCTATAAAAGCATATGTGACATGCTTTATTCTTTTACTTTTGTACAACATTTACCAAAATATTTTAACTTGATACAAAGTTTGTTCAATAATTTACCGAAATACAGCTGACTAGCAGGTTATAGGCTCCATAGAACACACAATCTTATTCCTGGCAGTTTTATGACTTACAATGTACAGCCTTTATTTTAAAACATATCATTTAATTTATTTAATTGATCCATCCATCAACCTGCTTACTTCAACCAAAATGTGTGATGTTAATATGCCTTATAAAAATATATAAATATATATAATTACCGCTAGTTTTAAATGTTGAATCATCAGAAAACACACTCGGACAATCACTAAGCCATTCTGAGTTTGAACTCCAACCTCCTTCAGCTTCAGGTAAAGATTGTACTGACTTTTTAAATTTTGAATGTCGTTTCAGGCCCGGGATAGTATGAAAAGATTTTCGTCGGTTCAGCGGTTTTGAGACAGAAAGCCTTGGTAATTTTGAGTCAAAACACTTGAGATCCGACTCAAAATTGTTAGAACATGTGTGTGGCTTTATGCTTTCTTTAATTTGTTGAAATCTAAACATTTTCAGAGTTTAGGTACCAATTTATCGAACACATTTATGTAAATGAATAATATCTGGTGGCTTGCACATTTTTTGTTTTGCCATTTTGCAGCAAAATTTATTTTTGTAGGCCTACAGGACGCTTTTGACATTTGGCATGCATGGTTTATCATTGAAATCAGCTTTTAATATAGATATACCAGATCTAACAAGAGACTAAAACAAACTTACCCAAGCTGAAGGAACGGATTGTTATTACTTTTCCCTTTGTACTGAGAAAGAACAATCTCCATTACAGATCTGATATTATCATCCAAAGCATAATTATTAAGTAAAGAGTCCATGCTTTTGTTATGTTGGCCAAAGTCTTGATCTATTGCTTCACTGAAGTCCAAAGAAGTAATACATATGCAACGGCGAATTTGTCAATATGTATATTAAACACCTTTTTTTGTATAAGATAATCTCTTGTCGTTTGACAGTCTTAATGCGTTATATCTCGTTCGTGCCGTGCGCAGATTGTTTTGTTTGCCTATTTGGGGAATCACCTCCAAAAAAACTTGTAACCAATATCTCTGAGAGTGTCTTATAATCACCGAGTATGTATAGTTTGGTTCTGTGAGAAACAATGGAAAATAAATCAATCTAGTTGTTTATTTTCATTTCATTACACATTTTATAATCTTGCCAGATACGTCCGACGGGTTAGTGTGGTGGTTTAGTCCGTCGCCTTTTAGCCGAAGTGTTGTTGGTCGCTAGTTAGTCGGTTGTGTCCTTGTGGGCAAATTGACTGAACCCAGCGATTTAATAGGTTCTACCTATTTGAAGAAACGTGTGAATCATACACAACACAATGCAATAGCTCCGGTAACCCGACGTTGGGCGCGAGGTGCGTTTGCCCGTGTGATAACCCCCTTGGTTTTCTCATTTATACGGATAAACATGAATATCCTATTTTATTCTATCTAAACAAGTCATTTAAAAATATACGCTTTTTATTAACTTTTGTTTTCCTGGCTTTTCCTGTTATATTTATGGGTCCCATATGGAAAAATGGTACACATATTGTTTTTGTCCGGTTTTTTCTTTTCATTTTCGTCAAACGCTTGACAGGCATGGTTTGTGGACCCGAGATCTACCAGAAGAAATAATGGAATCACAATAAAACTTGGTAATTTGTCAGACCACTTGGTCTAGATATGCAGAAACCAAAATTTTTGGTGATAAATCCAGGGGATATTACCTGAGACGTTAAAAACCAAAACGGTATTTTTTCTAAAACAAATAGCTTTTTTGGGGAATAGCGCTTGAACGGATGCTCCAATTTGAGTCATATTTGTTTGAATGTAAGTGCATTAGCAAATGCTTTGCCACTTACAAGAAAGAAAAAAAATACCTATGGAAATTCCTTAAAAATGAAGATTTATTCCTAAACCATGATTGTGACAGATATGGCTTATGGCGCCGACATCTACCAAAAGGGCTAATTAAAATGCAATAAAACTTTGTCATTTGTTAGACAACATGCTGGCCTAGATATGCAAAAACCAAGATTGTGTGTGATAAATCTAGGGGAATTCCCCCTGAGAAGTTAAAAACCAATACGGGATTTTTTTCTAAAAACTGGTCTTTTTGGGCATAGCGCTTGAACGGCTCCAATTTGAATCAGGAGAAACGTAAGTGCATTGTCTGGAGAAATGTAGGTGCATTAGCAACTGCTTTGCCACTAAGAAAAAAAGAAAAAAATTTCATAGCGAAATACCCCAACAATTACGATTTGTTTCTAAACCATGATTGTAACAGGCGTGTCATATCGCCCGACATCTCCAACAAGGAGTCGCCAAAGCGGATTAAAACTGTTTGTTAGATTATCTAACTTTGATAACATAACTTAGATATGTAAAACAGAAATGTATGTACTAAGCCCAAGGGAATTCCCCGAAATAATGAAAAAACTCAATCGGACTGTTTTGGGAATTTACCTTTATTTTACTACAGCGCTTGACAAGAGGCTTAAATTTAAAACATTTGTGGTAAAATGTTCTTAAATCTAACACGATTATTCTTTTTTTAACAACACATGGAAAAGAAGTTTGGTTTAATACCTATAGGACCCATGCGTTTATGCTTGCAGAACCAAAACTATGGCAGCCCGGTTAAAACTTTCTGGAATGTTGGATAACATGGACCTGACGTGCACATATTTAACAATAACATATATTGTGTAATGAACATTAATACCAAGATTGGATTGTAACCTCGGGGACCCATGCGTTAATGCATTCGGAAACAAACTACATGCCCGGTGTATAAACTACATATGGTGGTTAGGGACCCTGTTCGCATATATATATATATATATATATATATATATATATATATATATATATATATATACATATTGTACAAAATGTGTTTCTGAGTTTAAGATGAATCATCGTGTCACGTGATTTCTGTTAGAAAAATTTTACCGTATAGCCAGAGGGTCGGGCAGTTGGGCATTGCGTGTCCAACCGGAGGGTTGGGCAGTGCGTACCTGAACCCATGTTACAAAACACCCAAGAACACAATAAGTTTTTTTTTATTATTTAAAGATGTTTTCAGCTTAGCATTTACCATTAAAGCACATCTCAAAGGTAAGTTTCAAATGCTTGTGGAGTAGTTGCCGAGAGATAAAAACATACTTGATTTTTTGGTGAAAGATCGCTACAGCTTTGTATTGTCTTCTAAACTGCTTTATTTGCAGCATACGTTTATCTGCAATGTAGAGACATTTCTCACAGAAACTTAACAAGTAGACCGTTCACATGCATTGTTTTAGCGAGTAATATGCTTAATAGTTCCTTCCCGGGTAATAAATACAAGTCATAATAGAAAATCAATTTTGATGTGAGATCGCTTAAAATTCTCGCGCCAACTAACTCAGTTCTTCCAAATCGATTGTAAGCGACTAGTATATCCTGTTCCCAAAGATATATTACAAAATATATCCTGTTCCCTTAATTATATTGCAATTAAAAAATGCAGCGAAGCAGCTTGCGAATGCCGTTAAACAATAGACAAGAGTGGTATAAATACAACTCATATAAATGAAGGGTATTCACTTTGCAAAAGTACAAAAACAAGGTAAGTTTGGTGTTGTTGGTTTTGTTCTTGCATTTAGCTTGTGTGGTCGATAGCTGGTCGGGTGTATGCTAATGTACCTAGCTCTACTAAAAGTAAGGGGACATGTCAATCATATTCAACACCCTGCAATAGCTCCGGTAACTCGACATTGGGCGCAAGGTAATCTGACGATTGTCCCTGTGTCAACCCCCTTGGTTTTCCCATTCACGGCGATAAACATGAATATCCTATCCTATTCTTTTCCTTTTTAAGGGGGTTAACACAGGGGCAGCTAATCCGACGGTGGACATGAAGTAATCTGATTATTGTCAATGTAATATATGTTCCGCGTTTTCCATTCACGGAGATAAAACATAATTGTCCCATACATTTTAACCTAATACTTGCAGATGAACAAGTTTGGGTGCTTGGTGGACCAGACGCCGCTACATTCGTCGTCGTCGTCGTCACCGTTACAGTAAGTACCATATCCAGTTTTGTTTCATTTTTTGAAAATTCTTTTACAATAGGCAGTTAGCCGGTCACCCGTTTATTCATAAAAAAAAAGTTACCCAATAATATTCATTTTTTTGTATTATCATAATGAATTTTTATTGCCTTTTTGCTGTGTGCTACATCAACTGGTTTTCTTTTATTTACAAAAATATAACACTTTACTCATTCATTCACAGACCAAAGACCACAACAAGGTTAGTGATGGTTGAATAATTTACATTTTTATACGTTAAAAATATAATAATCAATTTCTGATTTTAGAATCCGATGGCGATTTAATGAAGATACTTATGGATGAGGACGAGTCCAATCTCCAAGGTAAACAAACGCACCAATCAAGTTACTGTAGTATAAATCTTATTAGTAGTATTGCACGTCGGGTTTTCCAGACATTTTTGTATTGGGACCAGTGATTGTGGGTCAAAAACAAAACTAGCGCCCAGCATTTTACGTTTTTCGTTTTAACTGTTTATTTTAGATGATAATGAGAAGATGGATCGCTGGGCATAGTGATCAAATTACTGCGAAGGTTCGTAAATTATTTTCCAAGCAAGTATCTACAAAACACTTTCGTCGCAATAAAAGTGTGTTTCTTAGTACGTCGCCATTCTAAATGACACAGTTTGAACTGCTGGGTATTAACCTATGATTTAATCACAAACAAAGACTTGGGAGCTATGGTGCAAACCTTTTGTTTTAATTTAACTATGTATATGGAGTTGGAATTGCTATTCGGGTTTAAGCTTCGCCACATTGCTTCAACTCCACCCATGGCAGCAGATAGGCCATGTACAAAGGTCCAACTCCCTTCTTATATCCCCCCGTGATAGAAATAATCATCGCCCCTTAATGTGCTTTGTAATAGAATACTTGGATTTAAAACAATATTTTGTTTACAGGCAAGAAACAGATAAAGAAAATTGAAATTCTTCCTTGAAATCGTATTCGCAATAAAATCAAAAATAACCATTTTGTGTTCAAATGTTAATTGGACTTTAAAGTACTTTCAAATATAGCTCTGCTAATCCGACGATTCGCCATGTGTTAAGTTTTATTTGCAAGGGGATCTATCGTTTGCCCCTTCGGTATAAATTTTCCACGTTCCCCATTTACGGGGATGAAATATTAATATATTATATTACGCAAAATATTAAATAACTAGATAGTGTTAACCACATGTTGAACCAACACTATTTGTAAAACACATGTTGTATGCCATATATTCTGTACACCGAGTATGTAGTTGTTTCTGCAAGGATAAACGCATGGGTCTTATAGTTAACCAATCAAACTTATTTTCCACGTGTAGTTAAATAAAGAATAAACGTTTTTTATGGTTCCAGGGAATTCCCCTGGGTTTAGTAGATAAGTTTATGTTTTTACATAAGTGGGTCATGTTATGTAGCAATTGTTAATGTTTTATTCTGATTTGTCGACTCCTCGTTGGAGATGTCAGTGCGATATGGCATGGCTGTCACTATCATAATTCAGAAACATATCTTCGATTTTAAGGAAATTATCCAAAGTAAATGTTTTCTTTCTTTAAATTGGCAGGGAGTGTCTAATGCTCTAACATTTCACCGATTCGGATTAAAATTAGATCAGCCGTTCAAGCGCTATGCTCAAAAAAGTCTATTTTTTAGAAAAAATAGCGTTTTGGTTTTTAACGTCCCAGGGAAATTTTCCCTTGATTTATCACCCAACATTTTGGTATCTGCATATCTAGACCATGCTGTCTTACAAATGTCTAATTTTCATTGCGATCCATTACTCTCTCTGGTAGATGTCGGGGCGACATGGCGTGCCTTTCACAATCATGACTTAAGAAAAAAATCCTATTTTTAGGGTATTTCCCTACGTAATTGTGTTAAAAGTGTTAAATCAGTGACTAATGCACTTATATTTCACCAAATCTGATTCAAATTTGAGCAGCCGTTCAAGCGCTATGCTACAAAAAGCTAAATTTTTTATACGAAGAATCGTTTTGGGTTTTAACTTCCCAGGGGAATTCCCTTGATTGCAAGAACCAAAATTTTGGGTGATAAATCTAGGGGAATTCCCCTGAGACGTTAAAAACCAAAACGTTTTTTTTAGTAAATTAGCTTTTTGGGGCATAGCGCGTGTACGGCTGATCTAATTTTAATCAGATTTGGTGAAATGTTAGACCATTAGATATTCTGTGCCAATTAAAAAAGAAAACATTTACTTAGGGTAATTCCCTTAAAAACAAACTGAATAATGATTGTGACAGGCATGCCACATCGCACTGACATCTCCAATAACAAGGGGTCGACAAATCGGATTAAAACTTTAAGAATTGTTACATAACAGGACCCACATATGTAAAAACAGAAACTTATCTAATAAACCTAGGGGAATTCCCTGATACAATGAAAAAACTAAATCGGGGTATTTTGGGAATTTAGCTTCATTTTACTACAGCGCTGGAAAAGAAGCTTTAATTTAAAATATTTGTGTTGAAATGTTCGTAAATTTAAGACGTTTATTGTTTATTTAACTGCACATGGAAAAGAAGTTTGGTTGGATAACTATGGGACCCATGCGTTTATGCTTGCAAAAACAAACTACATACTCGGTGTACAAAATACAAATTGTGGTTAGGGACCCTGTAGCATAAAAATATGGCATACGACATGTGTTTTATATATAGTGGTGGTTAAACACGTGGTTGACACTCTCTAGTTTTATAGAAGGCTCTGCTGTGTGTTATTTGTAAAAACAAAAAAATACCTAGTCCTAAACTATAAAAGTTTGAATTTAAGTGGATATTTTTCCTGTTATTTGTACGTTTTTCATTTGGTTAAACGGTTGACAAGCATGTTACGTCGCAGCACCTCCAGAAGCAGTAGGCCTAATCGAAACTCACTGAAACATTAAAATTTGTAACATGGTCTAGATATGCCAAAAAATAATTTTATGAGTAAAAGGAGCATAATTATTAAGTAAGAAGTCCATGCTTTTGTTGTGTTGACTTAAGTCTTGATCTATTGCTTCACTGAAGTCCAAAGAAGTAATACATATGCGTCGGCGATTTTGTCAATATGTATATTATTTTTCAATATAATATAGTGGATTGCTCACTTAAAAGAGCGTTGAAAGTTTATACTGAACCAAAACACTAACATGTGCAATTCTTGAGAGTTCACCTAGCGATTGAATTATTAAAGCTAAAACTCCCCATTGAAAAACAATCACCAAATGCAATAAAATTGCGGTGCTTCGCATGACTGATAAGCGAACTTTATTGTCATTCAAAGCCATAGAGAACGTTACGTTAGTATCGTAAAACCCTAACATAGCGTTATAATAGCATTGTTTTATATAAAACACATTGGAGGTATGACAAGATTGATCATCAGATAACCAAGAGTAAGGGAGCATTCTCATGGAATACCTCGCGCCCTATCGTAAAGGCATTTGGGGGAAAACTAAAAGGATGGAAACTACACTCACTAAAATAAAGATTGGGGCAGTAGAGTTAATTTTAAACATGTGGTTGGAGTTATGGTTAGTTTTGAGGTTTAAGATTAGTGTTTATGGCAGCGTTAAAATTAGTTTGATTAGTTTTAGTAAGCAGTTTTCCTCCTTTTTCTTTAAGTGTTGCCCCGTATGGAAAGTACGTCAATTTTCGCCGAGATCTCGAGTGTGCACGCGCCAAATATTTAAGTGTGCAGTGTGCAAACGTCCACATTCTCCTTTTTATTACTTTTTTTTGTAAAAATCTTAAACAAACATATTATTTTATCCTAAATCTATCGTATCCATCAGCTAACATATCTATCTACGTAACAAAAAACGTACCGACAGTAAATTACCCGAGGTCCAGAGGTAGGTTTACAAGTTTATTGGAAATTATACGATGTTATACTGCCAGCTCGCGAGCGTGTGTGAAATTACCCAAGTGTGCAAAGACGCAGAGAGAAAAAAACTCGAGTGTGCAGCTGCCGTACTTTCCATACTGGAGTGTTGCCCAAACTTTGGTATCGCGGTGTTACCCAAGATGTCTCAGTGTGTTAAGACTTTCTTTTAGTTTCAGTAGTGCACTAGCTTTAGACAATCCACTAATTGACTTGCCAAAGATCACAACCGATTTAAGCAATTTTGTCCTTGCAAATATTCCAACTGAAAATATGGTAATAATATTAATTAGTTGACTAGTTCTAACTTCTAATGCCACATCAAGAAAAATGTAAATCCTTGTTTTACAGGCATGTCGTACAGTAAAAACAAATGCCAATAAACAATTTTGAAATATTTATTTAACAAGAGTACCGGTATACAAAATGGAACAAACAATGAATGCGTACAAATTGATTTATAAGTACCGGAAAATAGCAACAGGTATGATCGCTGCCACTGTTGCTCTTAAGAATGGTTTACCTCACATTTTTCCATCATCCTTATTCATGCCTTTTAATGCTTCATTTGAATGTTCAAAGTTCCCCTTAGACCACCAAAGATGGCTCCTTGTTTCAACTAAGATGGATATGAAGTATGAAGGTACAGTTTTGCCATATGTCACAGTATCCCCAACTGTATGCTGTGCTGGCTTTAACTTTCTTTCAAAATATAAACCGGAAAATAGAATTGGAATTCCTAAAAGTTTTTATTGTCGAAATATTTATGAAGCAGAAGCAGAACTTGAGATAGCACTTGGGAAAAAACGACGAAAAATGCAGACGGAAACTCTAAGTGAAAGAAAATTTCTTGAATCGCTTGTGCTGTCAGATCAAGCACAACAATTTGCAGTAGCAAGAAGTCTTTTTTATATAAAAGACAACTGGGCAATTTGGCAAACTTTGCTTCCAACTATGTTTGTGATTGGTGGATATTTTGCATGCTTTCATGCGCCGAAACTTTTGTTTACAGGAAAAAGATCTGCTACTGTTATTTCAGTGTATCGCGCTACACTTGCAGGTGCTTTTGGAACCTGGCTGGCATGTAAGTTTGCAAAATCTGGTCTCAATCATTTCATGCTGTATTCAGTTGATAAGAAAGCTGCAAGTATGTCACAAGAGTATGCAGTTGGCGGTGTGGAATACTATGATAAACTGATGGAATGTAACAAGGCTCATAGGACTTTGCTTGGAAAAAAAGGAGAGAACATGTTTACAGCATATGGCAATGAAATTGATGGTTTGTTTGTTAATTGGAGAGGACCAACTAACACAGAAAGACAAGGAAGGATTAAAAATATCCTTAACAACTTTAAAAAATCTGACGATAAATGAATTTGGTCCTAATTTTATTTTTTCAGCTATTTATTGCTGAATACTGTCATTATTTCGCATAAAAGCAGCTATTCATGAATACTGTATCTCGAACTCTGCGATGCAAACAAATTTTATTCTGAATAAATCACAATCTCTTTATTTGAAATTATATGACACAATAGAATACTAATGAAATATTAAAATAATATTGAGATATTGTATTAAGAAGAGGAGTATTTAAGAAAAAAACATCAATTTAAAACAGCCTTTAAAATGTTCATAAAAACAACAAGTTTAAATTTATAATACAGGACCCCTTTACAATAATGGCAATGGTGTATTTATAATATATATATAATACTGCTAGTTTAATCTTGTAGAATATTAGCCAATATATCATGCATTGAATCTACAGTAGTCCATTTCACCTCTTGTTTTGTGAAGTCAAACTCGGATTTTTCCTGATCTGATTTTTCATCCATTACAATTAAGCCTTTTTTCTCATAGCCTATATGACTTTTACTATTCAAATGGAAATCATCTGTTTTATTGGGTGCTTGGTCATTGAGAATGCCATCAATAACAGCTGACACATCATCCACCGACCATGGCTTGCTAACTGCTTGTGTCATTGGAGCATGTGGTTCAGACATAATTATTGCAAATTGATTTTCCAACATTTTTATCTGGTTTTGGAATTGCTCCTCTGCCGAGTTGTGCACTGCTTTAGCTACACATGAATCCACACAATCAACTGTAACTGCTGGTATTTTTGATGCCTTAGGCTCGGGTGCTGCTAGGATAGCTTCAACAGCACTCTCAATATCCAGTACAGCTGTGGGGACGTGACTATTGGTAAAATAACAAGGCTCATCACATATACATTTACTGTGTGATGAACAGATTTCATTTGCCCGGCACACTTCCTCTACCAGCTTTACACCTGTTAAATAAAAACTTGTGTTTATGGTTTTGGTCCTGACCTACTTTGAATTGCTAGGTATTTACCAAACATTTGATCAATATCTTCAATCTCCTGGGATTTCCCAGAGTTTGCTCCACAACATCCTGTGCACCTCCCATCAGGATATTTGTCCTAAATTCACAGAAATCTTATATATAGGAAAAATAGTTTATTACAGTCACATATCTATAACTAAAACATAACAATATATCTTAGATATAAGTGCAACAAGCCAATTGCCGATTACCAAATGTCCACAGATGGTAAATCGAACGAAGTTTGAAACCCTTTGATTTAGTCAGGCAAGTCTATTTTGAGAACTAACCAAAAGTATTTAGCTTCTTTGATCTCACACAAGATAGGCCTAAAAAAATAAATATATATATAATAAAACATTGTCACCTGAAAATCAAACTCTGATAGGGAGTTCTCACTTTCTGGATATTCCCATGAATCATCAGAACAAGAGTCCTCTTCTTTGCAATGTACCACCCCAAAATTTTGTATTTTACTGCTTAAGTCATTATACTCGAACGTGATGGGTGATTTTGAATTGCTATGACGTAACTCTTGTGCTAATCTGAAACAATATTTATACCAGGTATAAATAAGTTGTCTCATATGGTTTGTACAATAACCTTTAAAAGTAAGAATTGGTTCTATTTTGTACAAGATAACAAGAAGTTATATATGCATATGGTAAACATTGTGCGTAAAGAACAGCTGTTATCATATACCATATGGTATACAGTTTCAACACCTCAGGCTATGGTATATAAATTACAATCTACTATACTCATTTCAAAGAGATCCTCATAACATGTAATATGTCCCACCAATAAGAAACTAGTTTATAAGCTATACTGGAAAAAAATTGTTCGAACAAAATCTTATTTAAAGGAATCACACTGACAGCCTGATCTGACTTAAACAATGGCAGTTAAAGACTAATGAAATTCCCACTCTGTTTAATATAGGTCTCCTACCTAAAAGCCCAATACTAAAATGGGGGTCAGCCTACAGGTTGCAAATTCAAAATAGCTAGCTAGTTGGTTGTGTGTTAAGGCACTTATTTGGCTTTGAGCAGATGTTGCTCGAAACCCAGTAGATTAATTTTACCATAATCAAAGGAATGTCTTAACTCTTATTCACACACAAACACAGTGCAATTAGGTATGGTAACTTAAGAGTGGGTGTTACGTAATTTTATGATTGCTTGTGTAATATCACACCTTGTGACATACCCGACATAATACCAGTAAACTATTATGACATAATAGTTTACTGGTCAAAAAATAGCAACATTTTTAATCAAAATAATGAAGATGTTCGGATTTAATATCCTTATCACTGTTGCAGTACTAACAATTAGTTTTTCACAACACTTATTGTACTTAGGGTATAACAAAATCTTACAGCCGTTTGTAAATCTTCAACAAAGAAGCAGCATGCTTCTGCAAGACTTCGTTGCTTCCCAATTCTTCCATTAATTCCAAACAAAATAATAGTTTTCCCCTTGTCTGTAACATAATTAATAATTATACTTCTGAACCATATAATATTCATTTTAACCTTTTAGGCCAGTAAACATTTAACTTGATGAAATCGTAAAATAAATTAACCTGTGCTAACTGATCCATAGTTTTCTTCGACATTTTTTCCAAACACTGGTAAACGGTGTCAACCTGATTAAGCAACCATTTTTCACGAATTTGTAAATGTTTCATTTGACTTGTGAAAACTGATTGAATAGATTCTTTAATCTGAAAAATAATTATAAACTTATTGATTGGCTGCTATTTAATGTCTTATCAGAAAAAGAAAGTTGGCTTAAAAATAATCCAAAGCCAGATAGGTAAAATTTAATTAAATTGTTTAGGCTATTGCAGTTAGGGATGTATGATTAGGAATTTTAATACATTTCACAAATTACCTTAAATAAAATTATCAAATGTGTTTATACTTACATGTTGTACATCCGACACAGCAAAATCCTTTGTATCCAAAGATGTGGTTGTCTTTAAGCAGTTTTCTATTTCACATTGAAGAGAATTCATACTTATTCCTGATGTTGTTGTAAAGCTATCTTACAATATTTTTTTATTATACTATTAAAAAAAACGGTTACGATTACTATAGGAGTTACATTAACTACTGATTTTTCAAATATACATGTACATCATTATAGATACAAATGTACATCTATAGAAATAATTATTAACGTGTCAAAATTATTGCTTTCTTTTATTTTTAATTGCAAAATTGTGTAGTCTACCGTTAACCTCAATGTCGATGTTTGTAACGAGATGTGCAGCATTAGAAAATAGAAACATAAATCAGCTGTACTTCATTTCTGTCCCAAGATATATCACGTACGCTTTGTTAGGAATTGGCCATCAAAAGCGCTAAACGCGATATTTTTTTTTGGGGGGTGGTGTTACTTTGTATGCGGGTTTTAATCGATTGTCTATTTTTAATAAGTTTAAAAAAAATATTACGAAATATTTCACAAGTTTAGTATGACGTACATCATATTTATTAAAAGTTGTTTAGGTTATAAGTTAAACTATTAGTTTTTTATATGAAAATACACAAACGTTCCAGATAAGATTATGTAGAGGTTTTGTAAAAAAAAAGTGGACAACAGTCAGCTAATCAACAATATCATCTTTGTAACCTCTTTTTTGTATGTAAACTATTCAGACACACGACCGTACGGTAAACTTGTATCTCCATGTTTACGGTGATTCCCCTGCGCGCCAAAATCAATTTATTTGATTTGTTTGCAGAAGATTTATACAGCAAAGCTAGTTTTTTTGTTTAAACAAGTACCGCGCTTAATAATGTCTACTTTGCCAATGAACCCGAAACCGTTTCTTAATGGACTCACAGGAAAACCTGTTCTCGTTAAACTGAAGTGGGGAATGGAGTATAAGGGATACTTGGTGTCTGTGGATGGATATATGAACATGCAGCTTGCCAACACTGAAGAATTTGTGGAAGGGGCACTGTCGGGTCACCTTGGGGAAGTTTTAATTCGTTGTAACAATATTCTCTACATCAAAGGTGTAGAAGAAGACGGTTCCTCTAAATACCCAGTGTGGGCAGTGTGGGCAGTGTGTAGGCAGTGTGTAGGCAGCGTAGGCAGTGTGGGCAGTGTGGGCAGTGTGTAGGCAGTGTGAGCAGTGTGCCAGAGTTAGGATTAGAGGTAGGGTTACAGTAAGGGTGAGAGTTAGGGTTAGAGTTAGGGTAAGAGTTAGGGTTAGAGTTAGGGTTATGGTCAGAGTTAGACTTAGGGTAAGGGTTTCAAGTGTGCCCACACACTGTCCACACACTGCCCACACTGCCCACACTGCCCACACTGCCTACACACTGCCCACACTGCCCACACTGCCCACACTGGGTATTTAGAGTCACCCGAAGAAGATGGAGAAGATGGAGAAATGAAGGAATGATAAATACCTACGGAAATAATCATTTTTCAAAGCTTAGTTGTTATTCGACATTCAAATCAAAATACTTAAAGGATTACTGTAAACTTAAATTGCTGTTATCTGAAATTTAGCTTTATTATTATCAATGATAATGCCCAAATTTTTCTAAATGTAGCCAAGCTACCAAAAATACCTAATCTGTGCATTATGGGGCAATATTTTTTCCACAATACATAACCTTCCTGATGAGCTATGGTTGATCGATATTGTTTGTTACTATTTAAAACTTACAGGAACTTAAAAAGTTATGGAACATATTTTAACAGTGTTTATATTTTGTGTAAAAACATTTTAAGTGGTAGGCCTACTAACTATCCATCCAATAATTTTTTTTAACCTTTTAGAGTTTATTTTCAAATTATTAAGTTCAAGTTAAAACTGCTGGTTTAAAATATGGAAAAATCAGTGCAACATAGAACAGCATTTTCTTCGCTGCAGAACTTAGCTTCTACAATTGACACAAAAGTTCCAGTTTTTGATCAACAATCCAAGCAAATTTTACCATACTCTTTTACACGTAGTGCTGAGAGCCTTAGAAAGTTAAACAAAATGGCAAGTGAAATCCATTCTTTAAAGGTAAACTCCACTTTGCGCTTTACCTTCATTACTCCTCTTTGCTCAATACTTTTGTATGGACTTGAAATTATTTTTCATTCTATAGGATGATTGTCACCTTGAATCCACCAAACAGAAGATAACTGAATCCTTGATGACACAAATGTTGGTTTGCAGTAGTGAATCACTCAAGTTAACACAGTCAGTCTGTAACCATCTTACTGAGAATTTGGCAAGCAAAGGATATGTAGTACTTAGTGAAAGAAAGCCACTTAAGTCTAAATTAGCAACAGGTATGTTTTCCTATAAATACCTGATGTCTTAGTATTATGTACTTATGTAATTATATGTGTTTTTAATGCCATCATAGCCTCAATACAACACATTGTGTATAATACCCAGACCGCAAAATAATAGTCGGTCATCGGTCATTTGACCGGCACTAATAATTAACCTGTATAAAACGCGCATTTATAAATCGGAGACGCGCCGTAATAGATAAAGCTTGCCTTTAAAAGCGCCGATTAATTGATCTCACCACGAACACGTGATAAGGTATAAACAGCCAAAGCAAATGTTAATTTGACAAATATGACGGACGACGGTGTGACGTAATGCAAACTGCGGTGCGAACGCGTGTTTCAGGCCAGGTTGGGGTAAGGAGGTATTTAATTATTGGAAAGGAAGCTTTATTTTCTGACGAAACCTATAGATAAAATGGCGAGAAATACTTTATCAGTATTCCCGAGGAACAAACACCCGTTTGACCAGCATTGTTTCAATTTGACTGGCACTGTTTGTTTACTGCCGGTCATATGAAAGTCACCTTCAAATAATTATTTTGCGATCTGATACGCTACATATATGTGATCAAACTTACATCTTGTTGTTTTGAAATGTGTGCAAGTGTTAATCATGTGGTAAAGTATACGTGTTGGTTTGTTTATAATGTTGAGTGTTAATCATTTCATTGGAGCAAGGTTCATACCCGTGGTGCAATTTGGGAAGGAAGAGCGCAGGGTATGCCTTATGATAATTACTGATAATAATTTACTCAAATGATAGTTACTACTTTCGATATGGAATTATAACAATTAATAGTCTATTAGATGCCACGCAAAGTTTACTTATACATTCTATGTTAAGAAAAGAGTTTTAAAGACTGTAAAACAGTGAAGCTGTGTAGCTATCATGAACAAGGTCAAAACAATATTATGTTTAATTACTACAAATTTCAGAGAATACTGTGAAGCATTCTGCAGAAACTATTGAAAACGCATCGTTGTCATGTGAAAATAAAGATGCAAATAATGACACCAAAGAATTGTGCAATTCCCAAGAAGAAAGTGAAACTAATCGAAGTATACAAATGCATGTAGGATTTATATATAACATTGTCATAATGCTAAATCTCGAGTTTTATAAAATAAAGTTGGCTTTGATTTTTATGTAAGTTACATTTGTTATGGAAATGTATATTAAAGTTTTTTAACCCTGTCACGTCAGGACTTTTTGAAAACATGCATTTTGATGGTCATATGTGTAATATATTTTACAGTGTATGTTTTTACTGCCATTATTTAGCTAATGTAAGTTTTACAATTTTGCTTGTTTCTCTTTTAATATTTTTACTGTTGTGAATGGTCAAAACGTAACCAAATTGTGCCATTATGTAATACAAAACATTGTATGTTCCTTAACACTCTAAAACACAATTGTTTACAGCCTCAGTTAAATCACCCATGTGTCCTTTCAATCAAGAAAATGACAAAATGTTGTCAAATGCAATCAAAACACCATCGCCTCCAAGATTTTGCAATGCCACTAAACAACCACAAGGTTAGATTCAAATACCTTGTAGACTGATTCGATTTGTAAAGTTGTTGAATGCTCCTTATTTACTATTGATAAATTATCAAATTTTCTACATTCTTGTATTATTTTTAATACTTTAGTAAATGTGTGTGGGTATTCTCATAGTATACAGGCTTGACAAGTTGATTAGTTATAATGAGATTAACAATTCCTCTTATCACAGATAACCAAGAGAAGTGTGGTGGATATCAAAAGCCGGATATGTATTTCAATTCTTTGCTCACTCCTGAGTTGCCAAGGTTAAATGCGATTGCACGGCCGAATGGTAAAACAGAATGTAAAAAGAATTTCCTAACATCTTATGAGTACTTTGTATTATTACGTAACATTTAACACCATTTTGTAATAATAAAGCTGTATAGTGTTATAAAAATTTCAGTGTTATGTAAATTTATTTTTAAACTTTTTTTACTGTGATTATATACAGATTTAAATTAATTATTTTATTGTTTTATTCTATTTGCAATACTTAACAATATTGACTAAAATTGTATGCTGTTTATTATTGGTTAATTAATGCCAGCAGCTTAATTGTTATTTTTGTACTGTGCTGTCTGTACATTTGTATTTATGCCAAAATATTTGTTTTTACATTATCTGTTTGAATCACAGTACCAACAACACCTGATGATGAAAAATTTGTCTTATATTCAAGGAAAAGTTTGAATAGTTACACAAATCAGGTATTTAACACCAGATAAATAATTATAAATTTTGGAATATTATTACTTATTACTTTCGTAAAACTGTTATCAGCAGATTTAAAATATTCAGAGATACATTTACACCTAGTAAAATGATCTCTTGGTTTTAGTGTGCAGGTTCCCCTGATATAACCATCCACCAAATGAGTACGAAACTGCAACTGAAGAATGACATTCATGTGGTAAGTTAGTTCAAAGTTTACATTCATTCTGCAAACTGTCGTTGATATGTAACTATAATAAAAATGATGCATACTATAATTCAAAATGTCGCATACTATAATTAAATTGCCTTGTTGATAAGATTTTTGGGCCAAAGTCCCATTCAAATTGTTGCACCATTATTCAAAAACTCAAGAGATATTCATATGTTAAAATAGAAAAACAAGTTACATTAGTATGGGTGGATCCATGGCAGCCCAGGGACCAGGAATTAGGCCATAAAAGGCCTGTTACTCCATTAATAAATATAACTCGCCAAAGGGGACATTTTTCTTACCTCATTCAAACAGGATCTGAAAAAAAACAAGTTAATATGTAAATAGGGGACAACCAAGATCTTGCTTAAGTTGAAAACGCCAAAGTGTATGTGATATGAAATTGTGTTAACACACTAAAATATGTTATGATTGTTTAATAATTCACATTGCTGACTGTTGTCAATTTTACTGTACGTATAGTTAATTAGCCGATGTGGTTGTAATAATTGTTCACTTTTCCAAGAACACTCCAGATTCACCAGATTTACAAGGTCTTCTTAAACTAAATCCCCAAAAATCGGAAACACACTCCTATTTTCAAAACCTACGTAAGTACATTATTATTTTGAGAAGCATATATATGATAAGTCGTTTGTTATTGAATTATTAGACGATGACCACCATTCTGTAACTTTGTGGTTAGGAATATCCATTCCAGAATGAAAATTCAAATTTGATTCAAGTAAAATTAATCAGAATGATTTATATCGATTCTAAAAATTAAAAGGTGATAAAATTGTCCTTTCAGTTATTTCTAATAACAGTAACCTTATAAAACATGCATACAATGGTTGTTTCCTAATTATAGTGAAAAATATTGTACTTTCTTTTGCTCTTAAGTTACATTTCAGAGAAATTAGAATTTCAGAATCCCAAAGAATCTAGAATCGAAAATGATTTGTATAAGAATATCTCTTTTTGTGGTGAATTTTGTAACAATTGGTTAACTGCCATGCAATATCCCGTAAAACATATTTGCCAGTGAAAAAGAACCTTTGTTTTTATTTCATAAACTAATCTTGTGTGTCGACTCTGTCAGTCACTAAAATGTGTGTCTACCGTCGGCATTTCAAGCTTTTGCAGTATGGTGTTCGTTTGTTTATTGGAAGATAAGTTTTAAATTGTACTATTTGAGGATACACTGGATTAAGATCATGTAAGTGATTTTCTATGAGTTGATTTGTCCAATAAGAAAATTGTGTGGCAATGCCCAATCGTCTTGGTGAAGATAAAAATAGGCACCTGTCTGGTCAGGACGTTCGTTCTTAATTCTTATCCTTCACATAAAGACTTTGTTGGAAAAGAAACTAGTCCTGTATGTTTATGCTGTATAATATTGTTTTCATTTCCCAAGGATATGGTGGCAATAGTGAAGTCTTATCACCGGAAATGCCTGATTTTAGTATCTCCGACCTTAGATGCAGAGATTCCGACGCCAGGTGAGTTGTAACGATAACCGTATATTTCAGCTGAACTGTGGTGTTTAAGAGAATTCTGAAAATTATATAAGGCATTGTCTTAATCCTGCCTAATAATTCATTTTATGTTAAAATCAGAAAAATGTTAATACATAAATTAAAATGTCAATTAAACTTTTGTATCAAGCATATTATGGTAAGCATCAATATTTACCTACTGTTTGTAATTTCCACTTCCAGACGATCAAAAGATTGGATAGATCCAGCTGCATACGAACAACTTCCAACCAGTACTAAACGTCTGTTTTCACTTGAATGTGTTAACTCCGCTTTGGATAGTATTAGGATACATATGAAAGGAATGTAAGTCTTGATTGTTACACTATGTTAAATGCACCAGTTGCTTGTGATTAGCATCAACTTTCCTGTATGAAAAATATATCAGTTCGTCCAAAAATCCCCCAAGTAGACACAAGGTTAAAGTGTATATAAAGTTTTAAGTGACCTATTGCTGTTCTTACTCTATGACACTTACCGACTGCCTTCAGATAATGGATGTTAGATAGATTGAACTTTTTTCCACAATGATATTATTGTATTTACCTATCATAGCAGCACCTGTGTTAAACCGTATCATTACTGAGATATCATTGATATTCACAGGATATAGTTAAATTATGTCACCTTCACATAGGTAATCATCAGATTACATAACGTGCCTATGTGCCTAAAGGACAAGCCAAGCTTGCAGCCAGTTTCAATCTATCAAACTTTTGGTGCTCTGAAGTTTAAATTATTAAAATATAAACTTGTTTGTGTTTTCAGTGGGGCACAAAGATTCGGTGTCAAAGAGATAGAAGATGCTACTGGACTGGGAAGCAAAGCAAAAAGTTGCATCTACGTATTGTGCTCGCTTAAACTGATCCATAAAATTCCCGGCTCACAGGTTTATGAACTCCTCACATGAGAGGAAGAGAAAACCTGACATTATGTGCTGATCATTTTTATATTATAACGTAGCTGTAAGAACGTCTTTTTGCTGGATTTATTTTAAACTTCTGCCCGCTGCTTATTTCACTGTCTTGTATTCACTTGTTCATCTAAAATGAATCTCATTCATTCTAGTTACTGAGAAGGTTAGTAATGTTTCTCCAACTACAGAATTGTATCTTTGTTGGTTGAAAGTAATCTCATAGTTGTACATTGTCATGCTACATATGCGCTTCACAAATTCAGAGCCATGTGCAAAGTTATATACGACATGATTATTTTAGAACGCCTTTTATATGAAAACGAAAATAACCATAAACGTTTAACTTCCGTAAACTATTGGATTGTAGAATATTTTAACATGTGTCAACGGTCCATTTGACGTGCGTAGCTAATGCAATTAGTTGTATTTTTATGTACAACCAATTCGTTCTTTTAACTTAAAAATAAAAGCTTTTAGGGTTAATACACGAACGGTGTTTAACAACATAGTTTAAGACAAAACTTGATGTGAGTAAAAAAACTTTTATTTAAGACGCATTAAATCCCATTTTAAATTGACGATTTTTGCCACGTTTCTCCAACCTGCAATATTATCGAACGCAAATCCTACAAACAATTGAGTATTTCCACGTGGTTGTTAGTATTGTGATTAGTTAAAATTAATCGACGTTTCAAATATTTTATATAAAGAACTTACTACAGGTAAGTGAAATGTAGTTTTTCACGGCGCAGAATACATGGCGTGTGACAATATCGCGAGCGGTTTCTCCTACTGGCATTTTAACAGGATAGGTAGAATCATGCTAAAGACTGACATTCATATAATGCCACATTTGGAGAAATTAAACCCAAGCTCACACAAAGATCGCAGTAATTTATAGTTTGTTCTCATTCTCGAATGCCGGATTCTTTTTCCCACCGTCTTCGTCTATGTTTTCCGCGTCAGTCGGATTTTCCCTCAATTTTTGTCCTTCGTCATCTTCGGGTTTCAAACACCCGTTTCTTCGACCGAGCCATAGAACCAATGCGTACACGACTCCGTAACCGACCTACATAAACGTATTACCTAGTGATGGCGACAGACACATAATCAAAGGTAGGTTGCATATTTACGCTCATTCAACCATTTTTGATATTGAACTAGCAAAATTCGTCCGGCCCGGTGGTCTAGCGGTTAAGTGCGTCGCCTTTCAATCGAAAGGTTGCAGGTGCGAAACTGGTCGCTAGCCAGTCGGTTGTGTCCTTGGGCAAGGCACTTTACGGACATTGCCTGAACCCAGCGGATAAATAGGTTCTACCAAATTGAAGGAAACTGTCTGTCATATACAACACACTGCAATAGCTCCGGTAACCCGACGATGGGCGCGAGGTGATCTGACGATTGCCCGTGTGATAACCCCCTTGTTTTTCCCATTCACGGGGATAAACATGAATATCCTATCCTAAATAGTTTTATAGCCTGTAATGCAAAATTGCATTTTATGTAGCTACAGGGCAATTGCCCCCACACATGTCAAATACATTCTGTATATTGTTTAAATGGTAGAAAGAACACTTTTACTTTGTAGAGTTTTTAGCTATGTTATTAAAAGAATATTGTTTTGACTCACTTGAAAAATATAGTAGAGAAGTGGAAACAGAATGAGTTGTCCGTAAACTCGTGGTTGGGTAGCCAGAAAGGTTGTGGTTAAGACCGCGGCACAAACCTGTTGCAATAACTCTTAAGTATAAAAATGTTCAGCATAGATACCAATGCCTGCTATACTCACTTGTACATTTTGAAAAGCGACCTCTATCCCCACCGTGCGGCGTACTTTCGGACTTAGTTTAAGCGCAGGGATGGCGCTAATGCCATGACCAACAACGTATATCAACGGTTGCATTATAGCGACAACCTTGGGTATTTTGTGTAAAAAGGAATATTTAACAGCACTCTAATGTAAGTACATTTTATAAGAATCTACTTACCACACCTTGTTTCCAAGTAAGTGTCCACCGTATCGGCCGTATTATACTGGTTACAACAAGAAGAACCAAAATAGCGATCGATGCCAAAGCGATGATTACCTGAATATTTTCAACAGCTAAAAAAATTGAAGGAAGATATCCTCAAAGAACTTCCCAGCAAATAAAAAGTGGTACGTTTGAAGGATTTTTTTCTTAGCCGATATCTTGGAACTGGATATGACTATTTACCCAAAATGTTAATTAAAAATTGTAAATATATTAAATAAATTTAGATTTAAAAGAGAAGTGTCCGATTTGTTCAAAACTTAAAGAAGAGGTTTTATTTGATACACAGTGGTAAATGTAGGTTAAATTATTACAGGGGAATTACCGACAGGTCATAAAAAATAAAGAAAATCCAGGGTTATGATATTTTGGGCGCCGATGTTCTTTGAAAGCCGATATCCAGGAAATATAAATAAACTCTAATATTCCAAATAGTAAAAAGAAAGTTGTTAATCTATAAAATAAATTATGAATGCACCAAAAGAAAAATCCCTGATCAAAATGATGTTAACCAGACCAATAAATTGCTTTCACAGGACACGAATGCCGAGTTTTTATGGATAACTTCTGCTCTACACAGGGGACCCATCTGTGTAGAACAAACTACCTTTTGGTTGACGAACCCACTCTGCAAGTGGGCCAAACGACAAGACTTGCCAAAATACTGTATAATTAACGTTATTTTACCCTTGAAGTTTCTTACCTTTGCTATTTTTTTCAAGGTCTCCTTTTTATTGCGGAAAATCCACGAAAATATCATCCCAACCAACAGGGGCCCAAGAAAAGAAGCAAGTGTGATGCCTTTGTAAAAAAACAAGTATATTTACCAGGTCAAGTTTTAAATCATGATAGGTTCGTCACAAAACCGTTAATATAAGTCTGTGTATAGTTTAATCACGCTTCAATTCGTCCACACAATAGCATCAAGTTGTTTTTTACCGAGTTTTTTAAGTTAGGAAACCGTGGTATCTCATTACTGGGTTCAATGTGCTCCTTATAAGGTCCGTTTTAAATTTTAAATGAATTGGTCGTGCTAGTCATTCGGCCATACGACAGTAATCATAAAAGCCTTGTAGGTCGTGGTGTTTTATACCAAAATTCAATTGGTTATCAAATTTATGTAGTGGTTTACGAAATTCATAAGTTTCTGGTAAAAACCTAAATTTCATGATGTTATGTCCATCATGTGCTCTAACGCGTCACATCACTTTTAAAATTTCTTGGTGGTTCAGTTGGGCAGGATCACTGCGACATGGTGCATCAGTGAACGATTAGCATGTTATTCCGTATCTATCTACGATTATATCTTTATATTTACATGTATAATGTAAATATCGACTTAAATAAGAAGTTTAAAAACGTCCTGCAAACTTTACCCAAATCTCTAAAAGGGATCTTTAAGTCGCTACTCAGGTTGTTTCCCTTTTCAAATATCAGCAACCACAGCGGCATTGTACCCAGAGCGAGTACGGTAGTAGTTGAGGTCATTGCGACACTAAAATAAAAAAATGCACATTTAAGATTTATGATGAAATTACGTGCATGTTCCCACTCAGGCATTATGTGACATTATGTATGGCGAATGGGCAACAGGTTACTTATAGTAAGACGTGATGTATAAATTTACTTTCGACATTACGACGGTAAAATGATCCCACCAACTCGAGTTTGAACCTTTTAATGAGTAATACATCATTATGAACACTATGACTATATAAGGCTGAATTGTTGACAGTAATATTTCTTTTCCAATTTTTATATGTCATCAGCCCTTTGAACTTTTAACGGCTAGCGATTATTTTTCCGAATGCATCAAATACCTGAGGTCGACGACACCGTCCACCCAATACACCACAACGTTGCTAATAGTTCCACCGGGCGAACAGCCCTGAATCATCACACCGAGCGCCTGGATGTTATTCATTACAAAGATCTTCGTCAAAGTCCATGCAAAAACTGCAAAACAGGTTTATGACAAATAACCTTGGCGAGATCAAAATTACGTAACCATAATATTCATACATTATATGCGCAAGTATCACGCACCCGCCGCTTGGTGAAACGGTTATTTTAAGCTTTATTCTTAGAATTAAATACTTACGCGGTACAAAGATAAGTTGCAGCAAGATTCCAATCAAATAAGCCTTGGGCCTTTTCAGGTAGTACCATATGTTGCGCAAATCTGAAGTCAACCCTATCCCGAACATTCCGACAGCTATGATGACGCTGTAAAAACAAACAGCGCGATCGTGTGACTGAGTGATTAACGTAGTCGAAATATACTGATTTTTATACAAAATCGATCTTACTTACGAGCCTATTGTGACTTTTAACTTAGCCAGTTAGCCTATATATATAACAAAATATTTTAACAACCAGCTGCCAGTAATTATTTAAAATTTGAGTGTATTTTTCTTGATTAAAATACTAGTTTCCTGCTTAAAATCATTTCTTGTGTAGTTTACTTTGTTGCCACCGAAATGTGAAAGCTTTGAAGGCTCTGAGTGGGAACGAAAACGAAGGCTTTTGTTGTCACATTAACCGCAGCACCTGAAAATTGAAACAAGTTTAACGCCATTCTCTCATGCAAGACTTTTAACCGAATTTTTACAATACAATTCGATACGGCGTGTCGACTAAAAATAGAATGTTCATGCTACACAACACACAGAAGTGTGTTTGTCTGTTAGCGGGTGGGGAATAATTCTAAACCCAAACGATATTACAATAAATAAAAACTATAGTTGCCACAAAATTATTGTTTTTAAACAAAAAACGTATTATTGCAGCACTAACTCGGGCCTTCTAAAGGATCAACTTATTATGTGGAACGGATGAATCACGTTTAATTGCCTAATCAATCATTCGGCACAATACGTGACAAACACACTTTGGGTAAATAATTCTCTGTACTAAAAATACAAATGCTATATATACTTACTTGTCGACATGGCCGTTGTCATGGCGTGTTGTTTTGTTACTCGTAATGTTCCCTACACACCAAATTACAGATCTGCATTTACATAAACACGGTTTAACGAAGCAATGAAACTTGACATCAACTCAATTTACCGCTTAATTGCGATATTACTGATTAAAATTCGCTGAAAGAAGCTGCCAATTCGTTACTCATTAAAATTCCTACAAACCGTGGGAGTCAACTCTGCACACAACAGAAAACACTGCACCCAACGACTCCCTAAATTTTCACGCGTTTACGCCTGACCAACCATGCGAAATTCTATAAGAAAAAACTGTTGATGATTTTATGGCCACTGCATTCGTGACTAACTGATTTGTCTTACTTGGATTATATTTATAAACAGTATAACTTTTCCGTCAACGGTTTTTTGGACACCATAACGCAAAATTGTCAGTAACTGAGTAATTCGATCCTTGTTGCATGAAATGACGATTTAATGTGAAGTCTAAATAATCATTTGCTCGCCGCTGGGATATTCGCCGAATTTTCTCTTTACCTGGTCATACATCATACAACCAATTATGATATTTTACATTTGAAGTAAAATAATATTTAGTCAGTTATATTGTCATTTGCCACGTGCTATATTAATAGGGAAGCAATTATATATATCACTAGTTTATTTCTCTTATCGATATATTGTTCTTTCTTTCATAAGTCTAAACAATGTATAAAAAAACGATAAGATCAAGTTCATTTATCACAAAACGTTATGCGATAGCAGCACGTTATCACGCAAATCTATAGATGCCTTATTTATCGAAACCGCCTTAGCCAGACACGAAGCGAAGAAACATTGCTTGAGGGCTCACAAAAAATCGCGTTAGTAACAGTGAACACCGTCACAATGGTAGTTTGCCAATCACGTGACCAGATCAAACTTGCGCGAAATGCTTTGAAAAAACTTGAATTGAGTCACTTACTTAAACACAACACTTAATAACAAGGATATGTTTGTTATGGCTTCACTTCGAATCCGAAGGAAACTTTTTATTTTTACTTTGCTTATTTATTGGTTCAATTTAAATTCAAAAAGAATACATTTTATTTTGACTCTCTTTGTTCTTTTTCTGCGTCTAGAGCAGGCATGCCTAGTATGTTTTAAAAATAGTTATGGTTGTTCCATGGTTGAATGTCTCGAGTTTTGGGGGAAGTTCATCATTTTATGTATTTACAACTTTCTATAAATTGTATCTTAGTATCCAAATAGCGGCAATGAAAAAAATATTATCGACATTAAAATGCCAAAAGCTTGTTATTACATTTTACATATGCTTCGTTCGATTTCAAAAAATACCCTTAACAGAAACAAACAAGATGTGCGAATGTTGCCTGCCAATGTTACCACTACGGGTATGATGATATGGTCGGAATATATTTTAAACCAACGAGTCTATTCGCCCAATTTTAAAGTTTTAATTTAATTGCTAAGCGATATATAGTGCTGTAACATTTTAACATAATGTGCAAAAATAAAAGTACGTAAGAAATGTAACATTACTGAATTTCAATTACACAAAAATTTCAACGGCTGAAAAATATAAAGCACGATTTTCTTCATGTACACGACGAACAACTTATTTTTTGTTGTACTTAATATAGAAGTAGACGCCATTAGTAATATCGATACAAGCTCACAAGCAATGTTTAATAATTCTTAAAATACAATAAACGCAATATAGCTGGCCGAGGGGTGCTAGCATCTCTTGGTCAGTATATGACTTTTGCTTTACAAATACTGTGGAGTAAAACTCATTTTGTTTGTACATTTATAGGTGTACTCTGACGTAAGTAACCAGATTTGTTTATAGTTTTTCCTCTTTCAGATATACAGGGTTAACCTTTCCGTTTTCTGCTTGGTGATCCGCAGGTGTTTTTTCATCAGTAAGCGCAACCACTGGTTCCACTTCCTCTTCTTCTTCGAAGTAACCATATTTACGGCCAACTCGGACTATGACCAAGTACAAGACTGCATACGCTATCTAAAACAAGACAACATTATGAACATACACACAATTGTGTTAATAGTGTATCTTTATAGATTAAAACCAAATGGCGCTTACTTGGAAAATGTAGTATAGAAGTGGAAAAAGAATGAGTTGTCCAAAAATCCGCGGTTGAGTTGCCAAAAACGTTGTAGTCAACACAGCAGAACAAACCTGTGGTTGACAGCACAAAAATATAAAAGAAAATATGTTAATTATAGGCCCCTTACAGGAAACACATTCTATTAGTTTTTTTCCCTTTTCTACGTTGAACGTATGGCAAGCATGTCACATTTGTTATTGACTAAACAAAAATAATCGGATTGTCCATATGGTTAGTCACCGTATGACGGACCCTTAAAATCACAAATTAAAATATTGATAAATATAATCAGCCTTGTCAACTTTGTGCACATCTACATCTAATTAGTCATTATATCTGTATAAGTTTTAATACATAGGATATTCATGTTTATCCCCGTGAATATGAAAACCAAGGAGGTTATCACACGGGCAATCATCAGATCACCTCGCGCCCACCGTCGGGTTACCAGAGCTATTGTAGTGTGTTGTTTATGATTCACATGTTTCTTTAATTTGGTAGAACATTAATCCGCTGGGTTTAGGTAATGTCCGTTTAGTTTAAGACCAACTTTATAAAAAATTAACTGCAAAAAGGCTTTGGAACATAATGTCTTAGCAAGAATAGATTTTTAAACATTAATAACTTACTTGAACGTTTTGAAAAGCGATCTCAATCCCCACTGTTCGGCGTATTCTAGGGCCAAGTTTTAATACAGGAATGGAGCAAACCAGATGCCCAACGGCGTATATGGTGGCAGGCATTAACGCTACAATCTAAAAATGTAAGATGTGAGTTATACTTCTTAAGTTGGCATTTAGATGTATATCTATAATCTAAATCTAAAAGAAAAAAATAAATCCAATAATTTTAAAAAAAATGTAGCACGTTACCCATAAAGTGGAAAACAACGCCTCTTCTTCGGATCATGGATTGTACTTAAAATTCAATAAATTCGAAATAAATGCTTACCACTCCTTGCTGCCATGATAACGTCCATCTGATTGGTCGAATGACGGCTCCCACAATGGTAATCACCAGAATCCCTAGCGATGCCAACGCTATGATTACCTGGGGATGCACGGGGTACAGGTTATAGTCGAATATTTTATTTTCTGCTTATAATGAAAACTTATAACATTTTTACACTTATATTGGTGTATTAGATTTTCATTAAAAGAGTCTTTACCTAATATGCTTTAAATAATACAAAGTTACTCAGTGCGATAGATAGTAGTTCAATACAAAGCGTTATTTCCTATACAATGAATCATTCTGAAATTTTTAAGCTGTGGTTAAACGCTATGTATCAAAATTAAGCATTTTCATAGTAAGCTTGTGAGTAAACAATTATATCAGCTGTAAGGTACATGGAAGATCCATATATTATCGCATTTTACCTTTGCTATCTTCGCAATAATTTCTTCTCGTTTACGGAAATACCACGAGCAAAGCATTCCAAGAAGAAGTGGGCCCATAAAGGTTGCCAGAGTGATACCTTTAAAAATATATTTTGGTTCTTTTCATATCTGGAAGATACATATTATAACAGAAAATGTATTGTTTACTCAAAATATACACCACTCACTTGACCCTTTTAATTAGGAGAAGTTGTTTAGTTGTAACCTTGGTTATAAATTTTGTTTACAAAATTAAACATTAATGAAATTTGTAAACAATAATAAGTGTACCCAAATCTTCAAATGGAATCTTAAGAGCTCCGCTAAGGTTGTTTCCCTTTTCAAATATCAGCAGCCACAGCGGCATTGTGCCCAGAGCAAGTATTGTCGTAGTTGATGTCATTGCGATACTGGAATTATAAATCAATAAATAAAAAATAGCCAAGTCCATAAAAATCATATATTTTATATACTTAAATAATACAAAGTTCGTGTTTTATTTTATTTATAACAAAACAAAGAAATAAAAAACTGAACGGTATTTACTAAAGCGCGGTAGAACTATTAAATATATAGGACAATGGCGCCTCTGTCACGCCATAAGATGGATTGCTCGTCCTCTAGTGTGCCCTATGCCTAGTAATGGAATGATGGCCCAATTTTGGCTCACTAGGTAAATACCCTATTTTTCGCCGTCGTAAAGTCAGTGCCCTTGTCACAAAGAACGTTGAACCACAATAAATCTCACAACTTCTTTACCTGAGATTAATGACGCCATTCACCCAAAATACCACGACGTTACTGACAGTTCCCCCGGGTGAACAGCCCTGAATCATGACACCCAGCGCCTCGGTGTTGTCCATTACGAATATCTTTGTAAGCGCCCATGCGATGACTGCAAAACAAGTAATCGTTTTCATAATCTTGTCAATGATACCGCACTTAGTTTTTAAAATATTTTTTTGGTAAAAACAAAACATTTTGAAAGATCTTTGACAATGACGTGAAAAAAAAACTTAATTCAATTATAATACACATTGTCCGAAAATGCGGAAAAACATATTTTTTTTGTAAGAATAGATTGAATAAAAATCACTTACGCGGAACAAAAAGGAGCTGCAACCCAACGCCAATCAAGTAGGCCTTTGGTCTTTTTAAATAGTACCATATCTGCCGGACATCGGCGGTAAGACCAATTCCTAGCATTCCGACACATATGGTGACGCTGCAGAAAGTGTTCAATTACATGTTATGACGCTGCAAATACGGTTACATATTTATTGATATTATACAAATTTATTCTTATTTACGTATTTTATTGAATTTCTTACACAATAATAAACTGCAATTAAAACTGGATATTTACAGTAGTTAAAACACATCAGAAAGTTGCTTAAACTACAACTCTACCTTTTTTTTATAAAATGTATGATAATCTACCAATATAATGCATATACACATATGTATAAAAACTATGAGACATTTATTTACGATATTAATTTACTGATCTGTTGTATAGTAGGCGAATGTCAAATGTAAACCTTATTTTATAAAATTCGTATAAAAAATCTACGCGTTCTAAAGAAAGAAATATATACTTGGTCATATGCATGATAACGGTTAAAACAAAACAGTCGTCATGACTTTACTTGGTTGCAATGGACAGTTGGGCGCTTGGATTAAAAGGAGGTGCCGGCCTGGCCATTTGCGGAGTTGTCATCCAGCTGGTAAAGTTTTCTGCAAAATAGTAATTGTTTAAAACTATACATTAATACAGCAATAAAACAACAAATAACTATTGTCCATATCATAAGATCGCAAAAAATCCTATTCAAATTACGTTATTGTTTCATTAAAAAAAAACATTACCGTCGTTGACGTTCTTTTTGCTTTGAATAATCTAATGTATAAATCATAAATCGCAAAGTCACAAATACCTGTGGTCATGTTTAGCTTTCAACTTATCGTACAGCACTTGATATAATACACAAAATCAACTTTAGTTAAGTTAAGCTATATCTATGTGTTCCTACTACACTAATGCTGCTCTTAGTTGAGCCACAAAGAGCTATTGGATGAAAACAAGAAAGTGTGAATAGCTTAACCGACCCGCAAAAGCGACCGATCCATCTAAGTGACTTGACTATTTAAACAATTTTTTACTAACAAGCAAATTTCATATTCTAGATCCAGTTCCTGAAAATCGTCGTAACGTTTCATACTTTCGCGTCATAGCCAGCTCTACAAATACGTTTGTCATAAAATATTTTTTGTATGAGGCAGATATTAAATTTTATTGTATTTTCATATACGAAGTGGTATTGTGCATGTTATAAAGTATATGTCGTAAAAATATAAAATATTAAACTAAAATTTTATGGTTATGACATATACTACTTTGATGTAAGATTATAAAAAAGAGTTGAACGACCACGCAACCGTTTTCATATTTACTGATATTGTATATAGACATGTTCGATGCAATTAATATGTCAAAAGTTCGCGTAGCCACTTTGCTAAAACCTGTCCTACTTCGGCACATACATATAGTTGGCGCGATTTTTTTTCGTGCCAAGTTTCTATGATGGATTCTCTCATCACTTTGGCCGTTGTTGTATAGGTCGGTATATGTATCGGTCACGTTAACCGTTCGGCCACACGACGGTATAACTGGCGCGTATTTTAAAGTTGACAGTCTTTTAGGTCTCATATTTATTTTGTGTGAACCGTTGTGCGAACAAACGGGCAGCGCAAACTCAATATGTGTATAAAGCACAAAGTACAAAACGAGCGATGGTGACACGATAGGTCGATACCAGTACATGTGGCATTACCACAAATGCTGTTCAATTTAGCCAGGTGCCCGTAACAACAAACAAATATCACAATTATCATACGCCCTTATGCGCTGAACATATGTACTTGCTTTGGTAATGTATCGAGCTGTGGTTTCACGTTTCATTAACACATAGCTTGTATTACAAAGAAGAGTAACGTTCGCTTACAACAAAGTTCCAACATCAAATATTCTTTGTGTGAATTATAAAGGCGATATCTTTCGTCGCGAGCACTTGTGGCTGGTAAATTGGCCCGAGCCTTTGTGTTCCTTATTCGAGTGTACAAAAGATGGCGATTTGTTCTATTTGTCCAACAGAGGATTTGCTACTTAAAGCAGCTTATTTGAGGAGTATGAAGCCTTGTGTACAATATACATAATATTTAATCCATATCTCGACTACAGTATATATTTAGTGCGCTGTTCATTACACCTGACTACTGCAGACAAATGTTTTATTTGGTAAAATGCTGTTTATAGGGTTAAAAGAAGCAGTCTTATTAAAACTTCTTTTGGGTTGACGTATGTTTGAGATATTTTAGATATAGTACATTCAAGCGTGACCACTATTATCCAGGTTTGTTTAAGTTAGCTTTGGTTATTTAGTCAGTTACTATGGGGAAGAGAAGAACATAATGCGACACGACAATCTAAAACAAACATGTGACTAAAAATGGTGTAAACGCCCCAATAAATAAACCAAACTTGATAAAAAATGGCAGAATGTCAAAGAGATGCAGTTGAGGTTCAACATTCAATACTGACGACCAGTTGTTCAATTTATTCATTTATTTAACCAAAAATTAACTTCCAATGAAAACTTTTACATATAAAATGGACAGTTTTGTGCATTCATTTTACACGCTATATATATTCATAAATAGGTTAGTATCGCTACACTTCAGTGGGCGATACTTTGAATGCGTTTTAAACTCCCATAGCGCTGTGTTGTTCTAAGTCAAACAGGCGACAAAAGCCTTCAGCAATTCATTTAACAATTCATCGAAATTCTATTGTACTTCTGTATCTAGGTAATATGACCGAACATAGAAAGTTTGCTTTATAGGAGCGTAAGATGCCGGAGAAAATATTAACAACAGGCAAGTTGGTATTTTTCCTGTTGAAAAATTTGCTTAAATACTTCGTTATTGTTTTACAGAGCCGCCAAAAATCGACGAAAACGATTTCGTAAGTATAGAGATCGATTCAAATATGTTAATAATCGCTTTAAAAATAAATTAAACCTTGTTTGCGCTGTAAAACTTAAAAAAATCATATCGGTACTGACGTCGAGTACATTTTATAAAATCAATATGCGCCACAGTTGGAAGGAAACCTCTGGTATATGTCATTATTTTAAAACTAAGGTTTATTCTGCTGTTCTGTCAATCCAGTCCGTGTTTTTAAAAAAACGCCAGTATAAAAGTACTGAATATCACTGAATTCGCATCATAGCCTATAGGTCTGTAATGACGAGTGTGTGATTTACCAGGACGAGTTTCTCGCCACCGATGATCTGTTCGTGGATTATTTCAACGCCTACCTGGAATTACCGGTAATCAATCAAATGTCTGATAATTCAAACTCGTCGTTTTAAGTTTATAAATTTAAACTAATAGCACACGACAACGACACCACCAGTGTCTCATATTATTCTCTTTAATCATTATTGACTATCACTAAAGTGTAACATGGTTGGCATAAACCTACATTTATATCGATACTTTGTCTAAAGATCAAAATTTTGTTTCCGTCAAATTGCATCATTTTAGCATCTCTTTATTATTATACCTACAATGATCTCCGTCGTGTTATCATACCACATTTATGTTAAAAATATCTGGCCAAGGATATGTCAGTATATAGGTTTTGGTAAAATAACGGATTTTGTTCTTTAACAGAGTTTTCCGGAACCGCTCAGATTTAACACTAATACCGGTGCCTTTGAAGTACTAACTCCGGATAAATTTAAACTGGCTGATAAGATAAAGTCTTTGGCACGATCGAAGACACCGATCAGCAAAGTTTATAAGGTAACTTGTATGGGCAACCTGTTAATTCTACTTTGTCAATTCAGCGGCAAATTGATGCTATTCTTCCATAACATTATGAAGTGTGGTATATTCGACGAGGAACTTTAAAACGCGATGATTCACGCAAATGTATGCGTATTTGAAACCAACTATATAATAATACATGGCAGAGATGTAAACAAAGAATGTGACTGCAGATAATTTGATTTTGGTTCTACACTCACATATGGTGTGCTTACAATGAAAAGTCACTTATATTCGATTTATGTGTTGTTTAATTTGAACGTTGTGCAATTTATTTAAAACAGAATGCGATACCGCACCCACCTCTCCGTCTTCCACATTATGAAAGAGAAAAAGAGAAAGAAGAGGAAAACAAGGGAAACGAGGAGATTAAAACTAGCTTCAGCGTCAAGGTGCGGACTTGTTTTGGCGGTGGTGTCATAACATAAATTTGTAATCGTCATAGTCTCTGTATACAAGTGGCCACCTCGTCTAGGTTATAATTCTCCACGACATTTGTCAAATCCGTTTTGGATTCTCTATAATGATTTTCTTCTCTGATTTTTTTATTTAGTGCTTGGATAAAGAGCAGGGCATGCAGTGGATAAAACGATTTCGCTTACCCACCTTTCTACGCAGTGAGTTATATATGGAATACAGGTAAATACGTTTATTCACTCACCTTAATACTATTGCCTTAACATACAACTATTTGTCCAGATTAGCTAAGTTGCTTTCTCAAATCGAAACAAGAAGTTGCGGCATCAAACTTACAATAGATCCAAACTATAGACCTTGGCACAAAGAAAAAAAGGTACTTATTTACTGATTCCTGTGGATAACCTGTATGACTACATATATATATAGATCACGCCACCTCCTTCACCGGTTGACGAAACCAGCCAGATGATTGAAAAACTAAAAGTGAGTATGGGGCACTCCACACCTGCGGAGACTCAGCAGTGGTACACCATGGCGAAAGAAGTAAGTTGGATTGTTTTGATAAACGTATACTTGAACTTTATTTTCTACAAAGTTCCGTAAGCGGTACTTAGTTACAGAACTGTTGTATGAATCAGATAGACACAATCAAGAAACTTCTGACTGGCCCACTAAGACAAAATGTAAAGCAATTTCATTATAGTACGCGTACCCTCGCGTGTCAGGTTAGGAAACAAAAATATTATGCCCCACGTACAAGCGTTTGTATGGATTTAACAGTTTACAGCATGCGAGCAGTTTCGCAATAAAGGGTGAAAACTAAGTTTTATTGTTTTCAGGTGGAAACAGTATCTGTTTCTGACACTCCCCGTCGCCCAGCAGTGAGCGCCTCACTTGCCGCTTATCGTCGCAAAAGCTCTACTCGACCAATTAGCTCCCTGGATTCAAGAAGTGATATTGCGGATGACGCAGACGACTATTTCTCACGAGTCGATTCCGAGGTAACGACTTTTCTACCTCTTTATCACAAAGATACAGATAAAACCGATATAAATAAAAGTGATTCATCATCACTATTACATTTGGTTTTACCAAACATTTGTACAGACTTGATAGGACATTTTACAGAATGCAAACTGTATATTAAAAATATTCAGTAAAATACAGACTACAAATCCCCTTCGTTGTTATGATATCCACCTTACATATGGAGGTTTGCTTACAGAAATTGCACGTTTTGATTTGCAGAATTTTCCGAAGGGGCCGAGCGAAGAATTTACCGATATAAACATCACTAACTCCACACGGTATGGTTATATCTTCGGTTGATTAATGTTGTAAATTTTTCACTTAACATGTGTTAACTATATCCAGAAAATAAAAGTAAAATTGAAGTGATTTCTTTATTTTATGCAACTTGTTAAAATAGGTCCTACTCGGTGCAACTACATGCATACTATATCTGTTTAACGAAATTAGTTTATGAACCACTTCCTTCGCGTTCCCAGTCCGAGATATATCTAAGTAATTTAGTTCAAGTTGCAACTTTACAACTCAATTTTAACTCAATACTCACTTTTTATACAACAAACGTTTATCAGCAGTGATCTCAAAGTTACATCCGGGTCATCGGTCATATTCTCTCCATCGGTTTCCACCAGTTATCCGATCCACGCAGAAGAAGCTGCGTGTGTTCTTCCGCTACCACTCAAAAGCTTCCCACAAGGTTTACAATTAATTGTTGATGTTTCCTTCCTAGAAAGAAAAAATGTCGTTTTTCGTTCTTCTTGTTGTTGGTTTTACATAACGTTCGTAATGGGTTAACATTTACGTTGTGTGAATATCAATTGTGTTTGAATTGGAACTTTTATAAAAGTTTTTTTTGTGAAATGCTTGCCCACCCACTGACCAAAGATGTTAAAAATCGTCGTTGCAAAATTACGTGATCTTCTGAGGAACACAGCATTATTTAGGTAAGACAAAGTTATATTTTACAGTTGGTCACGTGGTGAAAATTGAACCCGAGATTTCTGATGACGAAAGCGATCAGGGAGTTGGCAGCGAAAGCGATGAGAACAAACAAGAAACAAACTCGGAGGAAATTGAAAATGAAGCGAATAAAAAAAGTAAAGGTTTTCTAAAAAAGATTTTTTTGTAATTTTAAAGGCAAATATATCCGCCATTACACACTCTGCTGGTAAAGGAGTCCATTTTTATTAAAATGACGTTTTCGTTTTGGGTGTAATTAATTAATAAGACTATCGGTTAACTGTTAAGGGTATAGTCAACGACAAATATCACTAACCGCAATTAGATAGCTCGTTATCAGGGTGCCTCTAAATACTACAGGACCGCTTGGATCGCTTGGATCACTTAGATTGCTGTGGAAAGTAATTATAACCTGGTCCCAAACACTAATATCAACCCCAGAACTAACTTTAACCCCAACCCTAACATTAATATCATAGCTTTTGTAATTTTTTTTTTTTTTTTTTTTTTTTTTACCGAGCTAAGTTTCGAACACATGATGGGCTCGTCACTAGGACCGTTTTTTGTATAAGAGTCGGTATATGTATCGGTCGCGTTAACCATTTGGCCACGCGAACGTACATAGCTTTTGTAATTACGAAGTAGCCTATAGTAAGCGATCCAAGCGCTCCAAGCGATTTAAGCGCTCCATGCGATCCAAGCGGTTCAAGCGGTCATGTAGTATTTAGAGGTACCGCGTTATCACACAAATATAAAGATACCGTATTCACCGAAGTTACCTATCGGACACGTAATCAAGTTGAACTTCAGCGATCTTTAGGCAAAGTTTATGGATCTGTTTTTCTTTATAAAAGTCAAATTCTTGTCATCCAGAAATAATGGATAATAGGGCAAAATAACAAATATATACTATGCAGAAACAACAATGATTACATACAAATTACAAAATACAAAACAAACGTTAGATCGTGTCAAACATGTGTTAGTAACCACTAAACCACATTTTTCTTGTATGCTATATTATTGCATAAAAATGTCCCCTGGTTATATAATCACCCTTGATTTGTTTTATACCAAGCGTGCGACGTTTGTTTCTGCAAATAGAAACAAATGGGTTCATGAGCTTTTTCTATTGGTGGATTTCCTGAAGTAAACTGGGTTATTTTAATTACGCTTTTCTGATTCGTGTTATGCATCTTTCTTAGAAATTTGAAAATAGGACTCTTTTTGTACAGCTTTTTCTAATAGCGGGAATTCCCCCTTGGGGTTTTTTGTAAATTTGATAGCCCTTTCGGCGTTCTTGCCACCGACCCTGCGACGCAAAATGCATGTCACGAAGTGACGCAGAAAAAGCGGAAAATATGTTATCTTAAAGTCATTGTGTTTGTGTACAGTACACAATGACTTTGGCGAATTCCCTACATAACTGAAAAGGGAGTTAAAATGCACAAACATCGATTGTATATATATCCAATATTTAATGCAATTTTATTTTACCACCCACAGAAAAATACTTAAAATACTCTAGTTTTCATCAGAAAATACATGACAATGGAATCATTAAAGTAAAACAAAATAGTAAAAGCAGCATTTCAAGTTATTTGGTAAACAAATTATGTACTGGTGGTACCTTACAATATTTATACAGTAACAATAAAATTTAAAAAAAAATTGTCTAGTTTCCTATAAATTTTTCGAAAATTTTATATTTTCCTGCAGTTTGAAGTAAAAAGTTGGAATTTACTAATAAATTAAAACATACGGGGTCATGAAATTGCCAGAAAAAGTGCAAATAACCAACACTAACTTTTTTACCCTTATTTTGATTCCATACTGATAGGACATCACTGTTTAGTTTATGCATTAATTTGCTAATCTCTAATGCTTGGATTTTTTGGGTAAATGGGTTAACATGAGAATGATAAAATGATGAAAAGTTTAGCAGCACTCTAGTTGCAAGGTATCAAAGCCGTCTGCTAGATGCTTGTGTTCTTGTGCAAGGCACAACGATTGACTATTGCTTAAATGCAGTGAAACCATTAAATGCTTTGGTAATTTTTAATTATTGCTTACCGATTGCTTTTTGCTGCATGTTTAAAAATTTTTCAAATCTGACATCACCTTCACATTCCTCAGGGAGTTACAACTTCAACGTACAAGATGTAGATTCATATTCGTCTGTGTTTGTGGCACTTGCAATAAAAGATGCTTACCTCTCTTTGGATCCTGACTCCACATCCACGAAACTTGACACTGTTGTCAACCTCGATGCATTGGTTCCACAGTCATTACAAGAGGGGGCGATCCCACTCAGTCAGCTTACGCATAGTGTGAGTTTTAGAAATAGGTTTACCTAGATTTAGATAAATTAGGTATTTTACGTTTTTAAATTTTTAACGTGTTTGCTGTTTAAGTACTACCAATTAGTTTTTTCACAATAATAAGTTCAAGTAACCATTTATTTGTCAACCAACTTGGTGGCAGTCATGACAAGATGTGTTATGGGTTTTCTGCTTGCCCTGGCAAAGTTTTTGAGTGCAGGACACTTATAGGCTATCATATCCATCTTTAATTCCATGAATGGGAAAACAAAAGGTTTATTTATACACAAGCAATCACCTCATTAACTCAATTTGGTAGTTACCAGTCATTGTTTCGATCTAGCAGCATATCAAAAAGATGGCTTAAAATCGAAGTATTACACATTGGTGGTTATTCTCTAATTGTCTTCAATGGATATTGTTACTAAATTAGTTTATGTGGCCATTCTTCTTATGCCCTCAATCTCATAGATGATAGCAGAAGGCGTGCTGGAAGCTGATGAAAAAGTAGAAACATCAAAGATATCTGAAAGGTATGCAAACTTTAATATTTAGTAATTTGTTTTTTTATTTAATTGAATTTTTATTTATAGATCACATAGTGCTAAGTCATTGAGCACTTTACAGGACCAATCTGGGAAAAAATCGATCTCATTTTTGGAAAAGGTAAAATTGAAAAAAAAAATAAAAAAGTGTCCTCGTAGCAATGTCATTATCAGTAAACATTAAATTTTTAATTTAATTTGGCAGTACTATGCTTGTGTAAGTCTTAAACGGGCAATCATGATATATAAAAATTATACAAAATTTTTATATCCGACTACATTTTAAAGTGAAATTATGCTGGTATGTTACATACAATTACATTTACAGTTTTGAATATCTATAATTTTTGGTGATTTAACATAAAGTTGTGTTTAACATGGCTAACTAACCACATTATTAGTACAACTTGCTATCTACATTCGATGAAGAAACTGATTCTGTTTTCTCGGATGAAACTGATGAGTCGGACTTCACGAATTCCTCTCGTAGATTTGACTTTGCTGGTGACTTTGACCTTTTACAATTATGAATGACATTTGGACTTTATATTGCTTATGTTTTTAACAAAATCACACTTTTATAATATGCTTGGCCATATTTTCTTTTTCGGCACACACCTGGTTAGGAACTTAAAAGCTTTATGTTTGAACCTTCCGCTACTCATTGTATTATATTTGTAAAAGAACAAAATGGATAATCTACTTATAAAAGTTGCGTAATAGCAATAAGTTCAATAGATTGTACTTGAGCACTGATTTTACAAAAATGTATTTAAATATTCTACAATAACTGGTACCTTACAAATTATTTGAGATAAAAATAAAAAAAACATTTACTGAATATGAAGGATTATTTTGCTGTTGTTTTCTGATTGTTCTGTTTTCTTTTTCGTGTAGATGCCAACGGATTTAGCAAATTTAAAAGTTTCCTACACAACACAATTGGAGAGAACTTGTTAATGCTTTGGATGGACATTGATAAAAGTCGTTTTGGCATGAATCACATGAAAAAGCAATTGTAAGTGTAGAAATATTGCATGTCTTTTTTTCCAGTTTTATTTATATTTTTTAAAGTTAGGTTTGGCGACCACGTCTAAATATCCCCAAAGTAAATAATTGATTGTATGATAGATGTGTTTTAATGACTGTCGTTTTGCTATTTTTGTTCCATTTCTAATTTTTTATCAAAGGTATTGCTTCGTGATTTTATCAAACAAACAAAACATTGCCTTAAACTAAACTAATTCATTAAATACCGTTATTCAGGTAATGTTCTTTAAGTATTTGCCTAAACAGCAATCTAGTCTGCAATTGATTCCCATTCCATAACCGTTTAGCTAGCAATCGACCATCGTTGGCTTACTGATTAATCATACTTAGCAGCATGGTTATACAGATTTGTCTTCTTTTATGTAAAGAAATTTATTTTAAAAGTTTTAACTATAATTTAAAAAACATCTTATGGACTTTTGCCAATACCAATTACAAAAAAATATGTTGCTTTAATGGTTATTAAAATAATGTACAGATTGTGTAATTCTGTAGTTTTTTTACTGGATTAGAGCAAAGCCCATTACATGTTTTAAAGGTAACATTTCAAGTTATTGTCAATATTAGGTATCTGCAGAAATTGAGAAAAAAATATTTAAAAATTGGAAGTACAAAGAGGTTGCCAAAGGAGAGTTTGGCAAGTTTCCAACTACAGCTTGCTACTCAGTGGAGGATTGACCATCTGCATCAAGTTCAACGGAAAATTGCTGAATCACTTTTATTATACTGGTAAACAACATAGGATTTTTTTAAATATTCAACTGGTATAGAATAGGATATCTAGTTTATAAATCCCTGTTTACTGGAAAAACAAACACAGGTTTACAAGGTCAATCATCAGAATACTTTCCGTCGGGTTACCGGATCTATTGCAGTGTGTTGTACTGTTGTATAATAGAGACATTTCTTCAATTTGGTAGAACCGATTAATCCGCTCAGTTCAGGCAATGTCTGTTAAGTGCCTTGCCCTATGACACAACCGACTAGCTAGCGACCAGTTTCGAACCTGTAACCTTTCGGCTGAAAGGCACCGCACTAAACCACCAGACTCACCGGTCGGATCAGGAAAGTGACAAGTGCCTTCCATCTGTGAATATGACATATTTACAATATTCAGGGCTCCAAGATATTTAGTTCGTCAGACACCACCAGCACCAAGCATACTTGGCGTACACAATGTCGAAGATGAAGGCCACAAAGTACGAGACACACGTCCCCTGTCTTCTCAGTCCTACCCATCACCAAAAACCATGACCATAGCTCCTCTCCGTCCGAAGTCTTGCTTCCCCAGATTTAAGGTAGAATTGTTTATATTAAAAGGACGTAAAATTTAAAGGGTAAAACATTTATATTTGTTGAAATAAATATATGCAATTTTTTTAATTTGTTAAAAATGTTAATAGTTTAACAATTGTATTTGAATTTCCGACAATCGATTTCTTACTTATTATTATCAGCTAGATATCACTGGCGGTAAAAAATAATATTTGTTTATTTCTAGGCTTCAATTAGTAAGCAAATATTTTTAGGATGTGTGCCTCACTAGTGACAAAAGTGGGATAAGCAGTGAATACCATCAGTATTTGCATCGTGATGTGATAAGGAATCAGCATGATCCCTCACCCCCATTGACAACACCCAGCCCCATACCAAGCTATCTCACCCCCAAAGTTGCTGAACTGACGGAGAAGAAAATTCCATATTATCAACGACCTGTAAGGAGACCTGCTTCGGCTGGTAAGATTAATTATTGAAAGGAATTGTAGCTTTTTTTCTCAGAGTGGTAAAATGATGGAAAAACACAATTTTAGAATGCCTTTTTCGCAGTCTGATTACTGAAGCTATAGCTATGCTTTTATCAATCGATATTATGTTAACATTAAATGTCCTTTTTCAATCTATTCAAAATCTGTTTAGTACATTGTCCAGGCATGCAACCGTTTAGACTAGGATTGAAGTAAGAATTGCATGATATGACAGGGATGTAAAACATGATGGTCGAACAAGATAATGATAATTGTTTGTGCCAACATTTATTTTGTTTTCCTACAACTTAAAACAATAATTAATATTTATAATAGGTCCCCTCACTCGTCAGACGCGGGCACGCTTTGAGAGGAAAAAATCTGCAGTTTTAAATTCAAAGTAAAGCTTATTATTGAAGTGTTTTTTTCAACAACATTTTATCTAATGGACATCCTTTTTCGAAAGATACCTGTCCTAGTTAAAATTTACTTATTAGCTGGTACCGAGCAATTTCCGCAAACTGAGTTAATACATTGATCAAAACCTATAGTGATTACCATACACATTACCTTTGCCACCACATTTCTCTTTGTTTGTACTTATTATCATCACAAGAAAGCGTACCCTTGATTTAAGAACTAAAGCTCTTTAACACATCAGAATTGGTGAAAGAGCAAAACCAACCATAACAATCCGTTCTTCCGCTTCTTCTGCTACATCACAAGTAACAATAAAGGGAAGTCCTGCAATGGAAAGCATGTTGCAGGTTCGCTTCTGTGTTCTTGAACCTTCAGTGGTGTTTAATGATTTAAAAAAGTCTTATATTTGCTTTGGATGCTCCTTGGTGTCGTTTTTCCACTCTTGAGTATAATAATAAATATCCAGCAGTGTGATGGCTTGAAGAAGTAAAAAATATAAACAACTTTTTAACATTAAAAATTGCAGGCATTGTATCATGACACTAAAGCTGGATGGTTTTTCACTCAGTTCTGTGAACAATCAGGCAACCAGGTAAATTCACAAACTTCTAAGATAATTAATAGCAGCACTAATAAAGTATATCTATTATTTTTTGGTAATATATTAATTAATACCATCATTTAGTTATATTTTCTTCTATTTGAAATTTAACTTGACTTAGCTCAGAAGGTAATCTGTTATGATAAATATCTTCGTCTTATTTCTTATGATGGCTTAAAATTAGGTTGTTAAACATTACCATTTTTCAACAGGTGTGGAATAACGCTATACACTTTTGGTTTGATGTGCAAGAGTTTCACCACTTGTTCTATGCTGATATATTCGATCAGTTCACTGTAGAACAAAAAGCCCAGGTAGGATTTTTTTATTTTTGAATAAGTGGTTTTAATTACTAGTAATGAAAAATTCCTGTTTTAATTTAAATAAAAAAATCTTAAATATGTGGACGACTCCTTCCTGGTAGAACCGTCTTGTTTATAAGCGAACTCTAGTATTTATTCCATGGATTGGACAAAAAAGGCTTTATAACATTTAGATTCCCTTTGTCCTCAGTTGGGTGGATAGAGCTATTACAGCATATGTTGAAGACTTTGCTATAGTTTGAGTTTAACCTATTGATACAGTGGGGGCAATTCTACTAATACAATGGGCTCAATTATTTTGCAAAGACACAACTAAATTAGCTGCTGGTTTAATTCCCACATTATATATGACACAACATGATCGATCCACCTTTGGTTGGAACTGAATCTGTTCATTACTGCAGGTTATCTACTCGACGTATATTGTTGGTGGGGCATGTGAGGATATTGGGGTTTCGATGGCAATGCGGAAGCAGATCGGACTTAAACTCACTCCAGCGTTCGATGAGTTGTTCGACGGAGTGGAGGAGCAAGTTCTAAAGATATTGATTATACCTTGGAACCAAATGCTCGGCTCTGACCAAGCCAGTTACAGCAAGGTTTGTTGCTTTAAATTTAGCAAGGAACTAGAAAGAATACTTTAAGCCAAACAATTTTAATGCCATAGTAGAATAGTAATATAACTATAGAAATTTATTTGCACAGCATGTGTAAACTTTAAAGGTTAAACTTTAAAAACAATCTTTAATATTGTATTTGCTGGTGTAATATGACATTTTTACACAGATCGAACTAATCAACCAAGAGCGAAATCTGAATGTTGCTCCAAGGTATCTTGGTTTCTTACAAAAGAAAGGAATTATAAACGAGGTTAACAATATTACACATTTTATTAAAGTTTAAAAACGTTTTTATGCAATTTTTTATGCTTTTGGAATTGATTTCATTTTTTTGTTCTTGTAATTAAAGAGTCGCAAAGGAAAATAAGAAGATTGAATTTAGATATACTAAAACTTTTACAAAAAAATAATAACAGAAATACATCAACAGAAAACAGCACCGGTTAAAACTGAGCAGGAATCCATAGAAAAATACGAAGAGGATTTGTGGCTCAATGTTCCTGAAGAATTTCGAAATTTTTCATTTGATGAGCTTATCAGAAATCGGATTGAACTGGAATTTTTTAGAAAGTTTCTGGAAGAAAATTTTGCTAAGTAAGCAAGATTACATCTTTTACATGTGCTGATGATCAAATTTTTGGGAAATAAAATATATACTGGTTATAAAAAATAATAACTTTTTTACTTTTTACTTGTTAGGATTTATATTACATTTTTTAAATAGCATGGTTTAGTAGAACTATAAGTTCAGATTTTTTTGTAAAAAATCTACATTAATAGTAGAAAACCTAAACCAATTATTTTATACAAAATCAAGAAATGATCTGCTTTGCTGGCTTGATATTGAAGCATTCAAGCGAGTCTCTCATTCTGCCAATGAGAAGCGCGATGAAAAAGCAAAAGAAATTCGAGCAAAATATTTGCACAAAAAATATTTCTTTGGCCCAAACAGTCCAGCAACAAAAGATGAACAAAACCAGGTGCACTTTTTAACATATTTTTAAAAAAATGCTAATGAAATTTTCTATGTGTTGTATCTACTTGTGTGTGTTCTCCACTCATGTGCTGTATTGTAAAAATATTAAATACTATTTGACTTGTAACTTGTTTAAAATCAAGTGTCTTTTATAAAATCAACTGTAAAACTTTTATAGTTTTTAATATTATTATTTGAGTTCTGATTTTCAAATTGAATTCCAGGTTGTCATGGCAGCAGGAGGATGGGGGAAGACATTGAAGGAGCGTCCTCCTAATGAGCTGATCACAGGGGCACAGAAATATGTGAGACAGAGGATCGAGAAGCGGTGGCTCCCATTGTTCCTTGCAACAGAGGATTTCCAGGATCGGCAGAGGCCGAAGTCGCAGATGTCGGAAGTGGCTGATGATGTCATCCTCCAGCGGAAGAAGAAGCGAGGGGAACCATGGAGGGTTTGTGAAACAATTTTTTTTTTGTTCAACTTCTACACAGGTTTCAGTTAATCAGAGTATTGAAACAATATGTATGCCAGACATTAAAGACTTAAATCTGCCAGCTAAACCCTAATGTGAAATGTTAAAAAAATATACTTTAATGTTGTTTAAACAACTTTGTTATTCCACACAGTTTTTAAATTCTTTTTTTTATAAACAAAGTACTGTAATCAGTTTGTTGTTTTCTTGTTAGGTTTAAAAAAATTGCAGATTCGATTTGGCTACACAAGTGCAGTATAGTTAACTGTGGTGTCCCTATGCCGAAAGAGTTGCTAATTTCATATTCACCCTGGCCAACAGTCTGGCTGTGTCCCAAACCACAATGGTATATTACATGAACATAACAGTGGAACAACCAACTGCAAGAAGTGACATTACTATGATAAACCAAATTAATACATTTGTCGTTTTCTGTAGATAACGTATATTAATTCCTGCAACATCATCAATCTAGCTGGCCTGTCCTACTCCTACCCAATCGAATAAGATTTTAAAACAGCGAAATATTAGTTTTGTATTGATTCACTCATTTAATACACAAATTTTGTTTTCTAGCTGTTGGACAATCGGTGGCAATCATCATCAAGAGATTTAATGGAATTTCGAAGAGGTCTCACAAATAAAATTACAGCTTCTCAGTTTAGAAAATATGTTTCCTTAAAAGGAGAATTCTTGGAAAACAATGTTCTCTTCTGGCTTGAAGTACAGAAATATAAAGTAAGCCCTTTTTCAGTTTGTTGTATATAGGTGCATGTAGGAATCAACTTATTTCTATGTATTACATAAACAATATTTTGCCATTTCTGTTATCACAGTTTTTATCCTGTACGGTGTAAAAGTCATTCAGTTGCATCATTGTTAAATGTTTGGTGCTTGCATTGATGTTTTAAAGCTGGTGCTTTAGTCTATTACAGAACTTCAATGTCCATTGCTTATGGATGTGCATAATTAAATTTTCATTACCTGTGCTTTCTTTTAAGGATTTCTGTCATATTCACAATGATTTATCTGCGATTGAAGCCAAAGTCATTTCAATCGTTAATTGTTTTATCAACTCTCATATTCCACCAAGTCTACAAATTGATATTTCAACTGAAATGGCTGAAAAAATTCTTGAAAAATGGAAGGAAATGGGACCATATGTTTTTCGAGAGGCTCAGGTAAGCATGTCTTTACAGGTAACATATTGTGAAACAAAATTTCAACATCTTGAATCATACTACATGTAGAATTTAGATTGGATACTAATGTTTCTCTCCTAATGTTATAAAATGTAGGAAGTATTATAAGTTCTAATTACAACTTGTGTGATTGTTTAAATCACAAACTCACAGTCAGGTTACATTTCAGTGTGCTGTATGTCGAACCAAGCTATTTGGTTAGTGCATTGACTTTCAGCCGAAGGGTTGCAGATTTAAATTAGCCGCTAGGTAGTCGGATGTGTTGTTAGGAATGCCGCTTAGCGGGACATTGCTTGAACCCCTTGATTTTAAGTAGAACTTAATCATATTCCACAACACACCCGACAACCCTGTAATATATGTAAGATATTCTGACAATTGTCCGTGTTATAATGCTCCTTGTGATTTTTCATTCCTGGATATATTCTATAGATATTTGAACCGAAAAAAATTACAAAATAATATTGAGATGATAACTTTTAAGCCAGTTAGTAGGTTAGCAGAATTTTGAAAGACCTCAACTCACACTTCCTTTTTGGTCTGTTACTTTAAATTAATGCAAAGAAACTACACAGCTTACGTGTGTTTCGAGTGTTGTTCACGCACTGGAATGGTTTCTGTGAGTTTCGGAAGAATCTCAGTGATGAGAAGATCTCATCAACTTTGGAAAGGCAAAGGAAGAAGAGGATGGAGAGAATAAAGAAACAAATAAAAGAGCAGGAGGAGGAAGCACTGCTCAGAGTAAGTGCTTCAGCTAAGCTGATTCTTTTTGCCACTAACAACTTTTTAAAATATTTTAATACAAATCTCTATGGACTTAAAGTCGTTTTGGTTATGGTTCTTAAACAGCGATGCTGTGATAAAGTCTCTGTTGCTGGAAGGTCAAATTATTCTGTTCAAATAAATTGCAAATTATTATGTTTTACCAGGAAGAAGCAAAGGCAGCAAGAGAAGCTGACACCCTTGATTTGCCTGACATTTTATCAACTAAAGGGAGTGAGATAGCCGAGAGCTTGATGTCAGATAGTCGTCACAACCAACTAACCTGGTCATATGGAAAGCACATTGAAGGTTTGGAACGACAGCGTCATCTACTTTTGATGGAAAATGAGGTGAAAGGTCGGATTCCACCTGAAGCTCTTCCACCACGGGATGTGGGTAAGAATAACATTGACCACTTGATTTGTCTCATTTTTTATGTGTAAAGCCTACTATTTAATATGCACTCTTGTATAGTTCAGTTTTTTATATTTTTTTGGACAAGAAATGGATATTCATGTTTGGAGGTCTGAATTACGCATTTGTTTGCTTTAATCGATGCTCTTGCATAGTTGTAACTTTATTGACAATGCTCCTACCCTCTTCTTTAATTTTTGGGTTCCACTTAACGTTATTCTTGTATTTCTTTGTCTTTATGAGACCTTGTTTGAAAATTAAAGGTCCAATTTCACCCTTTGGTCGAAAACATTTATCTATCTTTTAAGACGTATCAAGTGAGCCAAGTGTGGTTGATTCGGACTCTGATGAGATGAATGAAGGGAGTGTGGATACTTCCACTGCAAAGGGGAAGAAGAAACAGAAGGACCGAGTGAGATTACAGATATAAATTTTAGCCTTTTGGTGACTTAGTGTCGACATTAATTATCATGGTTTGTTTAAAGAAAATTGAATTTTAAGTGGTTTAATAGTGGCTGTACCATTTGTTTACCATCATAGTTAAACAATATGCTAAAAACATTTCTGTTTGAGCACAATATATGTGATATGTTAATAGTATAATGCCCATATCAGGAGTATCCCATCTAATACCGCCACCACATGTGTTTTCCTTATACTGCATGTTATCTCCAAAGTTAACCGTGCCTCTTTAGGTGATTACAAGCAAAGTAAAAGAATCGTCTGTAAGCAGTGAAAATACTAAAGACGTAATTAAAAAAGGACATGGAGAAGCTACAAAGAAACAGAAATTGTCAACGCAAAAACCAGAAGTTCCAGCCCCTATAATTATGATAGACTGAATCTATTTTTTAACAAATGTGGTACTTTTATTTAGCTTTCCTTTATTCCAAAAAAAATAATTCGCCTGTACTTATGTTGCACTTATTTGATATATAGATCTTAGTTGCTATTAGTTTTTTAATTTCACTGTTTGACAATGACCTGTTATATTAAATTCTTCGAGTCTTCTTTTGGTTTTTATGAAAATTTTCACAAACTATATGCTTTAATTTGCGTTTGTTATGATAAGTGGTGAAATAATGTTAATTTAGATCAGGCATGGGCAACATAAGGCCCCAGCCCTAAGTCTGTATCTAACCATATCCTGTATTGTGACTCTTGCATTAGTAAATAAATATGTGATTACGAAATTGAATACTATTAATGTTATAATCTGGCCCACAATGGACTTCATTTTACCACATCTGACCCGACAACTAGGAAGTTGCCCACCGCTGATCTAGATAAACTATTTTTTGGTATTAATTTCATGACTCTCGTTAAATAATTACGTCGCAAGTACAGTAAATATGTGTAATTAAGTGCACCATGTATATAAATAACAAGCAGAGCATATGTAGGTAAATTAGTTATGATGTGTTTGGTATACTCTCGGCAACTTCATTAGTAGCACCGTGTAAACTTTCATTTGAAACTTGATCCAGGGTACTTTCTGTCAGACAGTCAATGTTCTCCTCTGGTTCTACAATTTGATCAAGTTTTTCTTTCTCTTCTCTCATTCTTTGTTCTTCTTTTTCCCTTTTCTCCCTCTTTTTTCTCTCCTCCTCTCTATGTTCGAGTTCCTCTTCTTCCATGTTCAGCTGAATCATCAGCTCTTCCAACTTTTTCGCCTTTCTCTCCTCGTTGGCTTGTATTATATTAAACAGATGTTCAGTGAGTTCTTCTTTCCGTGTAGTTTTGTGATGAAGATCAACTTTGGCTGCAATGTATTCCATCTCTGCTTGTTGGAATCGCCTCTGAGCTTGGCTAAACTCCCAGCAAACTGCATCAATTTGGTCGCGAAGTATTGACACATCAACAGTCAGCAACTGATCAAGTTTAGTTAGTTCCGCTTGGATCTTCACTAGTTTGCTAGACTCCGCAACTGCTTTTTTTCTTCTTTCTGCAATTTCTTTTGTCAGCATTTCCTTTTTCTTCCTATTCTTTTCTTCCATTTGCTTTTGCCGTTGCTGAGCATCTTCAAGTTTCATTTTGTCCCTTTTTTTTACTTCTGCATCATCAATTACAATATCCGCTTTTTGTTCAATTTCACATTTTTTAGCTTCAGGTGTTGTCTCTGACATGGGTGCTGCTACAGGCACATGTATTTTGTCTTCCCGTTTTGATGTTGCTTGAACCTCTTTTGGTTTTGAATCTTTATCTATTGATTTGGATAAAAATGCAGCCGAAGGCACTTGTTGGTTTGTGTTCGATGTCTTTCGTAGATTACTCGTTGCCTGTGTCGAACTTCCGTGACTTTGCTTTTGTTTTGATCTGTTGTTTACTTGAGTTTGGCGAGTTTTCTTTGCTACTGGCTTTGCTATATTCGGTCTTTCTTTGTTTAATTTTAT
>CH002822.1:545320-576975 GCA_000149265.1 Ciona savignyi | reverse complement strand
ACTTTAAGATACAAATTCGGGATGTTAATGTTCACATATACAGTATGTCGAACTTCCAAACCCCGATTAAAGTTTTATTGGTTAGCTTCACGATCGTTTAAGCTCTGGATGTTATGTTAGGCCTTGAAAACAGCATAATTATTGTATATTTTATATTAGCTGTTATACACACATGTATATATACCTTATTACACTGTCGTTAAAGTATTTATATTTTCTTATTTTTGGCCTAAAGCCTATTTCAGAATGCAAATAGACATGACTCTCATCGTCTACAAGTATTAGGCTATGGTGTATATTAATACTGAAAAACATCATCTAATTATGAGAGTTGGATTGCCAATCTAGAGAATTTGTATTGCCAAGCCCAAACAATGGTGTCCGTTCCAAAAAGAAAAGAAATCTATAAATATGAAGCTCCATGGACTGTATATGCTATGAACTGGAGTGTGAGGCCGGACAAAAGATTCAGATTAGCTATCGGAAGTTTTATTGAAGAGTACAATAATAAAGTTCAGGTATGCATTAATAGCCTTTTTTTAGTTTTGTTTCTATTTTATTGCTGCCACTTTGTCATATTAGGTTACCATTATTTCATGTTGGTTTAATTTTTAACTTTACTCTGTAAATCGAGCATTTTACCCCAACCCAATAATTCACAAACTGGTTAACAGCATTAGAATGGATTAGGGATTAGTATAAATTTTCAAATTTCCATATAGGCTATTAAGAGTGTCATCTTATTAAGTCCCTGATCTAAAGGTCGAATGGTTCATTTGTAAATTCAATGTAGTAAACAGTCAATAGAGAAATGGTATTATGTCAAATCACTATTGGTGCCTGTGCGCTATATAGATGTTAGTGTTTTACCCCCATGTGTAAAAAAATCGCGTTTTACTAGATATAAAATCTGTGTTTTACCTGTTCCCATTATTATGTACGTTTATGTTAAAATGTTTGAACCTAATGGTACAAAACCAAGAACGGGATTTTTGTTTTATTCTTCATGTAATGATTGTTTAGACATAAATATACAGTATGTGGGTCACTTAATTACGTATTCATTGTCATGATTCTCCTACATCTAATAGATTGTAAGCCTTGATGAAGAGAGATCGGAATTTAAATCCCGGAGCATGTTTGATCATCCTTATCCATGCACAAAGATTATTTGGATTCCAGATAAGAAAGGAGTTTTTCCTGATTTGTTGGCCACCAGTGGGGATTACTTGCGTCTATGGAGAGTGGTTAGTTTTTCTTTATAACTTTCTTTCTGTGTTGCTTTTTAAACTATAATATTAACACCAATTTTTTTGAAAAAACTTATAGTTGGCACATTGCTACTCCTTAAATCGGCATTAATATTTAAAACACCATGCAATTCAATTACTCATTGTCATGTTATAGGTCTCGGACTCTGAGGCAAGGTTGGAGTGCTTGTTGAACAACAATAAGAACTCTGATTTTTGTGCCCCACTTACAGCATTCGACTGGAATGAAGTTGAACCAAACTTACTCGGTACTTAGCTCTTTTTTTCTGCACTACCATAAATATTAATTTCATGGAAACTGTATTTTAAAATTCATTCATAATAACCTGAATATCTTTTTACATTTGAAGTAGCTAACTTCATTGTACCCAACAGGGACAAGTAGTATTGACACAACCTGCACTATATGGGGCCTGGAAACAGGCCAAGTGCTGGGAAGAACCAATGTTGTTTCTGGTCATGTTAAAACTCAACTCATAGCGCATGATAAAGAGGTAATGATAGTACAAATTTGAATGCATTTAGGCTCTTTTTCTATAAATACATACCCTACAAGTGTTATGGAATGTTTATTTTCTGTATATACTAGCCTTCCACATAAGGATTAAATATACAACCACATTAATTTTCATACTAAAGTGTTAATTTTACAGTATTTATTATATCTTATGTATTTAAATATAACATATTTATATACAATCCTTCATTTTAAACTAAGTGATGACATCACATGCAGGTATACGACATTGCATTCAGTAGAGCTGGTGGAGGTCGTGATATGTTTGCTTCTGTAGGAGCTGACGGCTCTGTCAGGATGTTTGACCTAAGGCATCTGGAACATTCCACCATTATTTATGAGGTAAGGGTGGTACAATTAAAAGCTGTTATTAAAATAAGCTTCTAACTTTTTATTGTTTTCTGGTTCAGTTTTTTCCTTAATTTAGACTTCAAAAGTGTTTATTTTAATAATACTAACATCTAACATCCATGTTGTACAATGTCTTTAGTAATTTAAAATAAATTTCTAAATACCTTTAAAACAAATGTAATTGGGATTTATCTAACCTATAGTAAATATTGTTACCATTTCATACCGTGATTATGCTGTTTGAATCATGTGTATGAATCAGTCATGTACTTGGTAGTAGATGTGCCAGTAATGTCATACACAAGCTATTAATAATAACTGATTTCACACTTTCAAATTTCATTGTTGGTCCAATACTCTGTTACTAAACCTGTTACTAAACTTGTATGGCTTTTACTTTGTTGTGTTCTGAATATAATCTCACTATGAACGTAGGATCCAGCCCATCAACCACTGCTACGATTGTGTTGGAACAAACAAGACCCAAACTACCTCGCAACAATGGCCATGGATGGAGTAGAGGTATCCAGCCAATGTGTTTACTTCTTCACTTTTATTTTTTAATCCTATAATCAATCATATAAGTATCATCATAATCATTCAAAACGCGTAAAAAGAATAAATAACAATAGTTTCCAATTGCAAGATAAAAAAAAATAAAAACTTAATTAGCAATATTATTAGTAAAACTAATGCAATAATCTTAGCAGTCATATTATATAAATACCAAAACAATTTTGTTTAAATCAAAATTTTGTTCTTGTATGGGTATTAAACACTTTAAACGTTTAAATTAAAAATGTGAATTACCGTACTTTAGTTTTTCCCAAGAATGTGTAAAAACTATATAGTTTAAATTACGCCCTGTATATGTTTTAGTTTGAATTATGCCATGTATTGTATATGTTTTAACTTCCTGATGTATATAAACCTAAATCAACCTATGTTTCGACACTATTCTTAGGTGATAATCCTTGATGTCCGTGTCCCATGTACACCTGTGGCAAAGTTAAACAACCATCGAGCTTGTGTGAATGGGATTGCATGGGCTCCTCACTCTTCATGCCACGTATGCACTGCTGGTAAGTTCATTTTCTAATGGAGTGTCGTATTTAAGCATCATACACTTTGTAGCAAAATCATCAAATTATATCAGGATACCATTTTCAATCTGGAATGTTATATTACCTTTGTGTTTTGCTCCGACTACATATCTATGCAATACGCTTCCTATAGTAAACTCCTATTTTTTTTCTTTGATCATTTATGTAAATAATTAGCTTTATTATTCTTGCGTAACCACCAAGGTGATGACCACCAAGCTTTGATATGGGACATACAACAAATGCCGCGCGCTATAGAAGATCCCATATTGGCATACACTGCGGATGGCGAAATAAACCAAATACAATGGGCTACTGGGCAGCCCGATTGGATATCCATTTGCTATAACAAAACTTTGGAAATTTTACGGGTTTGACTCAAGTGTTGCACATTTTATATTTTTTTAATCAGTTTGGTAAACACTGCTTGCCGTGTGCAGTGTGATGTCATCATATGTCACTTCCTTACCAAGTATTACATCTCAAAGAAGAAATTTGTTTATTTTGAAAAGCAAAATCAACCATCTTTTTGTTATTTACAACATAGCTTTTCTTACCTAACTGTATACATTGTGTGTTGTACAAAAGTCCTGTGTTGTGTCATCAGAAGGAAATAAACTGAAGTAGGACTTTACCAAGGTCGCCACATATTTAGGCAAGTGAATATTAGTTATTGGTTACACTTTATAAGGCACCAAAATCAGCTTCCATGTTTGTAGTTGTATAATAACGTAAATAAAACCCGCTTTTCAATTTTTGTGTGATAAGTAGGATTCCGTTGGAATTCAGACGAGCAAAATGATAAACACAACAAATTACAGGCAATCAGCGAGCTGATAAAAGTCCAGCTTAAATTACACACACTTTACAACTAAACCCCTACAACTGAACCTCTTACAACTAAACCCCTTACAACTGAGCCCCTTACAACTGAACCTCTTTCAACTGAACCTCTCTCCCCACAAAAATATTGTGTGTGTATGTATAGTTCAGCTCCTTAGATCATTCGGAAACGCCTGATCATCATCCAAAATTCGGAGTGATCAAAACTGCATTAACCAGCTGTAGCATATTTTAAAACACATGTATGCCAAATTTTGTTGGATAACTCGAGACTTCTTAGTTCCTGCAAATTGTCTTGCATTGCCTTACAACTAAACCGAATACCTATCATTTCGGATCTGCAACCGTTCAAATGAAAGGTAACCCACCAACTTATTCGGTCGGACAATGACTGTAAGATATCCCGACTCAATGTTTATTTCAGTTTGTTTACATGCTTTCTTGATGTCTATGTTTAACTGTTATAAAATACGTCATAAACGTTTTACGTAATAATGGAAAAATGCGCCTTTATTAGACCGCATGGCAAACGCTTTTTCTGATTTAGTTACTGTACAAGCTTTTATAGTGTAGGCCTATATGTTTATTCTGCTTTTTCATCGTTAAATCCCAAAGTTTGGTAAGTGTGTGTTACATGTAATTTAAGCTGGACTTTTACAGTTGATCTATTTATTTAATTTATTACCGAAACCCGTATTGTCGTTTTGCCATCTGTACCAATCCTATCCTTGTAATAACTATTTTCAAGCCTATCTTATGTGAAAAACTAGGAGGGAAAATGAACTTTAAAATGAAGATTGGGGCATTAGAGGTATTTTTAAATATGTGGTTGAAGTTAGGGGTAGTTCTGTGGTTAACATCAGTGTTCCGTGTTCGGGCCTCGGGGCAGGGTTAAAAATAGTTTCCATAGTTTTAGTAAGCAGTTTCTCCCCATTTTCTACTTTTAGTGTTGGTCTGTTATCATAGTATCACTCCGTATCAAATCTTATACTAGGAACTCCTGGCTTCACTCGCGGAAGTAACAATGACTAAAGTACATGGTTTAAATAAACTGGTTAACACCTCGGGCTTATCACACAAAATGACTGGACCGCATGGCATTGGTTTCTTTCTTTCTGAATTATTTACTTTATAAGTTGCCGTGTAGGATTTTATTCTTATACCGCATTTTCCGTACCGCTAAAAACCCTTTTGAAAACCGTATCGTATGGTCGAATCCTCATCATTTATCAAGCTTATCGTATCGTCGTAAACGCATTATTTCCGTATTGTCGTAACAACTATTCTCGACCTTATCGTGTCACTCCGTATCAACCCTTACCACCAATTATTACCAGGGAACAAACTGCTTTTTCGGGTTAACGATACGCGTCATTTTCGAACTACAAACCCGTTGGTTCACCCGTGGTAGTAACAGGCAGTGTACAATTAAAAACAGGCAGTGTGAAATTAAAACTCTACAGTTTGCAACATCAATAAGTTATACCGACAAAAAGACGAAAACAACATTTTTCTTTAGTAAATTTAAACATATCATATTGCATGTGATAAGCACTGTTGCAACAAAATAATAATAAAACACAATAAAGTACAATTGCAGCCATTCTATATCAGTTGGGTTTCCTAGTCCCATCCGATCTTATTTCCAAGTCGCTTGTTTTCCTTTACCAGCCACTGGGTTAGTGGTTTAAAGAAACGAAGCGTAGAACCGGCGTCCATGTGACAAGATCCCGATAGTTTTCGAAGAATATCTTCCCAATGTTTGCTATTTCCCATTTCCAGCATTTTCCTAAAAGGGAATTTAAACTTTACATTAAACGAATTCCCCATATCAGAAGATGCTTATGAAAATTGTACGGGTGCAGTAAATAAAGGAATTTAGTAACACAATCACCTGAAATGACGCCCAGCAACTTTTGACCCCTGAAAATCGCACAAGTGCAATGGTCCTTTGTGACCAGACAATTTACATAATATTTCGTAAAACTGGAACTCCAGAACTTGTGCGATAAAATATCTGTAAACAAAAATGTTACCCTTTGAGAAAACAACCGGATAACTAGCATTCTGAACTAGCCAACAGTTCAAAAGATTACTTTTTGCGTAATAAGACAATGACCATTTTTATAAGATGATATTTCCGTGTTGGATTTCTCGATTTATCCAAACTTTCCGATACAGTATAATGCCAATGAAATACCTCACTTTGCGGGAACGTATGTGTAACATTCCTACGATTTCAGTTTCATAGAAATATATTTCCTATCTATAGCTTTTACTGGCATTCACTTAAAGGTACAGATGAAGTGATAGCGCACTGATTTTTAGCTTGACATTATGTCTTAATCGTCAACTCTATGTTACTCTTACCTCACTGTTAACATTTTGTCTTACTCGTCTGTAAATGTTCAGTTATTTTTATGACAAAAAAATGGTACACGAAATTTATAAACCAACAATAATAAAACAATAAATACGAGCCAAGCTAATTACCTGATATACGGCGTCCCACTAGTTACGTGATATTTACTGGCTGGGTCGAAATCGTGTTCAGTTCGTTCTACCGGCGGGTAAATCCCCTGGTACTTTAATCTGTATAACAGTTTTTTGTCTATGACGACGAATCGAAGAAATATAATATTTCACACTGTAAGACATATTCGTTAACAACGCGTGCACACACACACTGTAACTGCTCCATCATTCCGAACGTCGATGCTATTGCCGTGTGATTCGTACAGTAACATACATAAAAAAAGTTTAATCCCCAACTTTAGATCATATATATTATTTCTTACTTGTTCTCCCACCAGCCAGCGTTCAAATGCTGGTTAGTAATTTTCCCGCTAAATACATCCCAGCGCCAGAATTCCAACGATATGGAAAACGGGAAGAACGCCACTTTTTCCAATGCCCGTCTTAGAAGGAAGTTGATGTTTTGCTCTGCAAACATGATCTTTATAGTTTGTTTTATTTGTGCATTTTAGATTAAATTGGTACATTTTAAACAGTGCGGGTTTCTTTAGTCCTTTAAACTGTTTTATAAAAACAATAAAACTTTAGTTATACATTATAGATTGTCTCATCTGTCACAACATGCGCGCGTTATCGCAATATCGTCAGCCACATGAAAAAAATACAACGTCACCCACATATAAAATATCCGCTTATTTAGATATTATATTATTAGTATTCTATTTATATTTTCAGCGATTAAAAAATTATTAGTTATCAACCCCTATCCGTTATAAAAAAAAGAAGCTCTTGTTTGGTTAAAACTTAGTAATGTTTTTTTTTGTAATGGAATGCCTTATTACTCACGGTGTTTGGTCTCGGCATCTACCGGTTTTAAGATTCCTAACTTTTTAAGATGAGTCGGATTAATGACAGACAAAGCTGCGGTATCTCCAATGGCTTCGTGGAAACCGTTGTTCGCTCCGGCCTGTGTACAATAGCTGAGTAATGCTTAAGTTGGATATTATGCGGAATTAGGTATCGTATGATATGAACAATATAGAAACAAACTGTTAACCTCATTTCCTGTTTAAAAGACAATACAGAACAAAAACAAAGAAAAAATATCACTCTGGATTTAAAATAACGTCATACCCGGAATTCTGGTGGCTGGGCCTCGTTATAAGCAAGATAATACTGACAGTGTCCCATTTCGTGATGAACAGTATACAAATAATTAGCGTTTACCACCGCACACATCTTTACCCTGTATAGAATTTTCCGGTAAGAAAGTGATTTCTTGGTTAACATCATTCCCTTTACCTAACGTCTTCATTTCCTTGTTTATCATGTCCCATGTTCCAGGCAGAAGCATAACAAACGACAGAACGGTTCTTCGGTCGAGTAAACATTGAATACTTCCAGAAATTATCAGGCATAGCTGGTAAACCTGTGGTTTTAATATTAGGTCTATAAAGAATCTCTTTGGAAACATGTACTAGTCCTTTTACATTCCTTTCGTGCCACTAAGGTCAAATATTTTAACATCTCGATTTCTAAGTCTCTTTACATACCCATGGACTGATAGAAGTTGTCTGCGAGAACAAACATATCGTGCGTCGTGTAATTCATTTCTTTCAACCCCTCGTCAACTTGGAAAGCGTTCACGTTTGGATATGGTTTTGTAAGGTTATAAATATTTAGCCACGACATCGCCCAAATTTCTCCTGAAAATCAAAACAATTCAAATAAACAGGTATATAAAGTTATATACTCCAACATATAAAGATACCGACTATTTAAATATACCTCAAGATAGATAACCGGTATAGTTTTGAATAGGTGTTATACTGGAAACAGTTGTACAATCTAATTGTAACTCTCGGGGCGTTCACTAATGAAGGCAAATTTGAATTTTGAGCACAAAGCCTTAATGAAGGGGTCGTAGCCAATACTAATTTTAAAGTGAGCTGTCCAATACTTCTGAAAAGTTTTTTTTGCCATGTGTCTACAGCGTTACTGTACAAACCTAATAAATGGGCTGGAATTGGTCCAGTAAGGTTAACATGGTCGCCATACTCCTGCTTAAGCTTGTATCTCACATACGAATGTAATTGAAGGTATAATGGTCGAAGTTGTGCCCACATTTTTTCTACTTGCTCCCTTAAATTACGAATCTGGTAATTTGTTCTCCAGTAAGCGCCTTCATCCGTATAACCTATTTATGGAAAATCGTTTGTAAATTTGCTTTGACAATATTCGAGATAAATTGAAAATGGAACATACCGTTTTCGCGAGCCCCGATATTTTCAAGTTCAATGATTCGTTCCCAATCTGTCCGGACCTTAGGACCAATAGCGTCTCTCCATCCCTTCCAAGCCCAAAGCAGCTCACTGAAATAATATGGAAATCCAAACCACTGTCAAAGATAAACAAAATATGTTTTATACCGTATACTTAAAAAATGTAAATATTTTGGTTAGTGTTGTCGTCTTGTCATATGTTAGTAAGTCGATAAGAGTAATAATTAAGTTACAATTAAATTAGCACCTGTAGGTAACGGCCTTCAAAGGCCATCAGAACAAGTCCAAACATGTTGGGATTTTTTTCTGCGCCTAATGTAAATCATACATAGGAAGTACTCACCCATAATTTCTCGATTTGGCAAACAAGTTGATGATACCCGGTTCGTACATGAGACATTTAGTTGGCTCATTCGGCCGGCAGACCTTCGCCTTGCTGTATATTGCCGTTATCCTGTTCCTTTTTCGCACTTTTTCCCTGCGTAAAATCGATTTTCCATTTTACGGGATAGTGTGAATTATGTATGAAAATTATCGTTAAAATGTCGGAAATTTGCCTTGCTTTTAAAAACCACAAGTGGTTACATAAGCGAGCTGCTTGTCAAATTTTATTCTTGGAAAGAAAAATATCGTTGTAAAGGCGTAAAGTAAAGCCACAATAATAAGCCAGTTTTATTCATGTCTCTCCATGCACACAAAGAATATATACATGTGTATTCAAATAAGTTTAACATCGTTATAATGTCTGAGAAATGAAACGCCCTTGCAAAATGTTCTGTCGGTGCACGGAAATAATGTAAAAGGCAAACCAACTGAGCTAGGAATGTACAGAACAAATGCAAGAAGCCGCTTTATAGTGACATTGGGAAATCTCATTGACGTTTTAAATGCATTATTTTCTTTATCTTTAGCAGGTTGACACACCTGCTTGCTAAAGAACGCTTCAGTCAAACCGAATTGAGCGGTAATCCAGGTTGTTTAACCACTCTGTTATATGCCAAAACATGGGTATATGGATGCGTGTTCCCTTCAGTAAAAATATTTCAACACGAGTTTAATCTAGTTTGGCCGGTTAGCCCTATCCTACTTAACAGCAGTCCAAAAATACAATAATAGATCAATACGAATTTAACAACAAAAATCCATATATTAATTAAAAAGGTACACATTGCGGAATATAAAGAGGTAGTTCGAAAACAAACAAACTGAACCTTTAAAAATATATATATATAAACGTTTTTACTTTCTGAGCGCTGGTTCTTTGCAACTGGATGATTTTCGAATGGATTTAATCATTCTAGTTTGGTCACAACTGAGACCCCGTAAGCTAAACTTTGCAGCGATTTTCTGTTTCTTCAACAACCATTTGGTGAATTCCAGTGATGTCTGTTATTTCAAGACTGTAGTTATTTAAGTATTGTATCGAGTGAATATTGTACCTTAATTAGCAAGTGATTTATTTAAACGTGTAAATACTTAATAATTTATTGTATTATTTCACCCTGCAATATCTCAGATGCTTTTGCGTACAAATCTTATTTACATTCAGAGACTTAGAACGTTGGGTGGTTTGCAAAAAAATACGATCAAGGCTGTTTTTGCCGTTGCACAACGTATTGTGTATCAATGCCGCGGTTTACTTATAATAAACAACTGTAAAAATAGATAAAAATTTAGATACTACCTAAAAAAAACTTTTATATCCAGCGATGACGTGTTTTGCATAAAAAATCTTTCGTTTCCTGGCATAATTGACGAAATTCGGCCAATTAAATATGGTGGCAAAATATAATTCATCTTTTCCTACTGAAGCCATTTTATTGTCATATTCAACTGTTCTTCCCGACTCCACAGAATGAAAACAGCCATCGCGACTGGTTAAACTGCTAGATAAGGCAGCTTGGCTATTCATTAAGAAGTGCCCCATTAACTTTCGTAACCAAAGCAACTTGGAACATCAAAAAGTATCACCAACCTTAGTATGCACTGCTGTATTATGTTTAGTGATATTCGTTTCCCTTGCAAAAGTGGCCAAGCCGTCTATTCGGCGCCATTTATCAAGGTTGTATTGGTAAGACCGAAGAAATCTCGCAACTTTTTTGGAATCTGTTAGATGACAACATGTTGTATTTTAAAATAACTATGTTATTACGTCACCCACTTGTTTCCAAGATCCGCATTTGTCTGCTGTTGTCCTTTCCTGCGTCATTTTCTTTTTCGGAACTTGAATCTTGTGAAAGAAAAGTGAAAGAAAAATATGTTGTTTATATAGATCACTGTCTATACATAACATTGAAGGCATTATAGCACCGTACATACCTGGTAGGTGGCTGAGACCGATCATGCGATCAAAAAAATCATTTTTTGCCTTTTGTGATGTTTGCTCATCTTCTTGAAATAAATCGAAATTTGCATCTTCATCTTCAAGACGAACACTTGATAACAATGGTTCATTGCTCTCTACATCTCTTTTAGTTCGATATAAGTTATGCTCAGTTTCGGAACTTTCCAACAAGTCCATACGTCTGCAGTAGCTGCAATCGTACGTCGACAGAACTCTGTTTGCATCCCATTGCTCGAGAAATTGGCTTATGTCATGGAGATCATTATATCCGTTGCATTGCGTTGCAATAATCACAACAATAAAACAGACAAAATTCATCTTCCTGCAAAACAAACATAGCCGCAACTGGACATTTATTATACGTGTCTGACTGATTGATCTAATGAATAAAGAAGTAATTCTTCACCAGTCTGCACCTCGATTCGACCTTCACTCTACCAACTTTCTATTGGTTACAAGTAAGCAACATTCTTCGAAGGTGGCCTAGATTAAATAAGTAGATATACCTGTGTTATAACAATTTCTCTTGTTTCACAGGAGATGAGATAAACTACCAAAATATAATCTATATGGGTAACCACGAGAGAGTGTGAACCACCATTTTCTGTAAAACCATTTGTGACAGTATGATATCTGTTTCTGTACGAAGAAACAATCGGCTTTTCTGGTTACATTATAGAATTTGTTACATTTATGGAATACCCTGGTCTTATACAAAGTTTATATCGTTTGTTAATATGTGCCGTGGAACATTTAGAATAAATATGTTAGAGAAATTCCAGACATGCTCTGGACTGTAAACATTTTAGTAGCAGTTTAAACCACAGCAATATACTGCTGAGAACATGATTATACTTTATAGTTGTCTATTGAGCTTATGTTACTCTTACTGATAAGGCAAACTCCACTATAAACTGATTATATATGAATTACTATGCCTACCGCTCTTGCTTGTGACTGAAAACGCATATGGTCAATAAAGCGGAAACGCACTGCTTTGTCACTTAGTGCTTTCGCATTAAAATTCGTAACATAAGTGCCACAATGCCGTACACATAACACACGAAGAGATACAAAAATTATTTCATAAAATGTAACCCCAAGAGTCCCATTAATGTTTGGAAAAACAAAATTTAGCATGCCCAGGAAGTTATGTCAATTTTAACATGCCCAATATGTCGTTGGGGAAAATATTGCAGCCACACATACCCATGAAATACCCTGAAGCTAAACAACATCCAAAGCAGGGATCGGGCAAACTAAACACGATTCCCATGGTTCATATTTACACACAAACTATATTGTGTGTGTCTGTATAGTTCAGCTTTTTAGATCATTCGGAAACGCCTGATCATCATTCCAAATCCGGAGTGATCAAAACTGCATTAACCAGCAGTAGCATATTTTGAAGCACATGGATGCCAAATTTTGTTGGATAACTCGGGACTTCATAGTTTCCGCAAAATGCTTTGCCTTACAACTCAACTGACTACCTGTCATTTCGGTTCCATTTTGCTAAAAGGTGACGAAGTAACCCACCAAACCTTTTGGTCGGACAATGAACTTTATAACATGATTTAAAAAAAGATTATTACACTGGGCTTAACAAACAAAATGTCGTATTTTCTTGATATCCACGCCAAAAACTAGCCATAGTCGGCTGTGTCCTTGGTCAAGGCACTTAACGGACATTGCCTGAACCCAGCGAATAAATGGATTCTACTAAATTAAAGGAACGTGTGTATCATATACAACATACTGCAATAGCTCCGGTGACCCGACGGCGGGAGCGAGGTCATCTGACGATTGCCCGTGTGTTAACCCCCTTGTTTTTTTCGTTCAAGGGGATAAACCTAAATATATCCTATTTAAAAACATATTATGCGTCATAATGATGTACGTAACAATGGGCGATTGTGTTACAATCGCCTAGACTGGACCACATGGCATAGGCTTCTTTCTTTACGAATTATTTACTTTATATAAAGTTGTCGTGTGTATTATTGTATTCAGATACCGCATTTTCCGTACCGTTAAAAACCCAAAGTTTAAAAGTCGTAACAACCCATTCTCCGTGTTTTTGATTCAACGATACGCGTCATTTTCGAACAAGGAACCCATTGCTCCACCAGCAGAAGTGACATTGGCAGTGTACAAAATTCAGGTAGAACTCAAAACTCTATTACAGTTTGCAACATCAATAAGTTATATCGACAAAAGACAAAAACAACATTTTTCTTTAGTAAATTTAAACATATCAAATTGCATGTGATAAGCACTGTTGCAACAAAATAAAAATATAACACAATAAATAAAATTGCAGCCATTCTATATCAGCTGGGTTTCCTAGTCCCATCCGATCTTATTTCCAAGTCGCTTGTTTTCCTTTACCAGCCACTGGGTTAGTGGTTTAAAGAAACGAAGCGTAGAACCGGCGTCCATGTGACAAGATCCCGACAGTTTTCGAAGAATATCTTCCCAATGTTTGCTATTTCCCATTTCTAGCATTTTCCTAAAAGGGAATTTAACCTTTACATTAAACGAATTCCCTGTATCAGAAGATGGTTATGAAAATCGTACAGTTTTAGTAAATAAAGGAATTCAGTAACACAATCACCTGAAATGACGTCCAGCAACTTTTGACCCCTGAAAATCACACAAGTGCAATGGTCCTTTGTGACCAGACAATTTACATAGTGTTTCGTATAACTGGAACTCCAGAATATGTGCGATAAAATATCTGTAAAAATCAGTTATTTTTGTGACAAAAAAAAATGGTACACGAATTCTATAAACCAGCAATAATAAAACTTTAAATACGAGCCAAGCTAATTACCTGATATACGGCGTCCCACTAGTTACGTGATATTTGCTGGCTGGGTCGAAATCGTGTTCAGTTCGTTCTACCGGCGGGTAAATCCCCTGGTACTTTAATCTGTATAACAACGGTTTGTCTATGACGACGAATCGAATAAATATTATATTGAGCTATGTAAGACATATTCGTTAACAACGCGTGCACACACACACTGTAACTGCTCCATCATTCCGAACGTCAATGCTATTGCCGTGTGACTCGTACATTAACCAACATAAAAAAGGACTAATCCCCAACTCAAGATCATATATTTTATTTCTTACTTGTTCTCCCACCATCCAGCGTTCAAATGCTGGTTAGTAATTTTCCCGCTAAATACATCCCAGCGCCAGAATTCCAACGATATGGAAAACGGAAAGAACGCCACTTTCTCCAATGCCCGTCTCAAAAGGAAGTTGATATTTTGCTCTAAAATTTTTAATTATATAAATCACATACTCTGTGACATTAAAAAAATTATTTCTAATAAATACAGACGGATAGACATATGTTGACTGCTGCCCACCATATTGTTATACTTTAAGATAATCCCAATATTGTATTTTTAAACTGTAGTACACTAAAGGATGTTTCCACAAAAGAAATGCGCCGATATTTCCATACCAGACTCGTCATACACCACCACGTAAAAAGCATTAAATTTCATTTGACAAACATTTCTCATATAATTCATACTACGTCACAAATATTTTCACAGCAGCTAAAATGCAAAATTGTGAAGGTATTTTTAGAACTCATTAACTGTAACCTGTCTGGTGGTTCATTGGACAAAGGGGCCATTTCAAAATGAGTAAATCACGAAAACACCCATAAAAGTGGATAACCTATTTGTATATCTATCATTTGATCGTCAAGTATTAAAAAAGTTTAATCTAATGGAATGCCTCTTTACTCACGGTGTTTGTTCTCGGCATCTACCGGTTTTAAGATTCCTAACTTTTTAAGATGAGTCGGATTAATGACAGACAAAGCTGCGGTATCTCCAATGGCTTCGTGGAAACCGTTGTTCGCACCGGCCTGTGTACAATAGCTGAGTAATACTTAAGTTAAATAGTTTGTTATGTTTTTATTCTAGTAGGTGGGGAACTATGTCCCAATATACTGAGTAAAGTAGTATCATTATAAAAACTGTAACGTCATTTCCTGTTTAAAGGACAAGACATAATAAAAACAAAGAAACAATATCCCTCTGGATTTGAAATAACGTCATACCCGGAATTCTGGTGGCTGGGCCTCGTTATAAGCAAGGTAATACTGACAGTGTCCCATTTCGTGATGAACAGTATACAAGTAATTAGCGTTTACCACCGCACACATCTTTATCCTGTATAGAATTTTCCGATAAGCAATTGATTTCTTGGGTAAGTCCATTCCCTTTACCTAACGTCTTCATTTCCTTGTTTATCATGTCCCATGTCCGAGGCAGAAGCATAACAAACGACAGAACGGTTCTTCGGTCGAGTAAACATTGAATACTTCCAGAAATTATCAGGCATAGCGGGTAAACCTGTGGTTTCAATATCAGGTCTGTAAAAGAATCTCTTTGGGAACATCTACTTGTCCTTTTACATTCCTTAAGTTCCACTAAGGTTAGAGATTTTAACATGTCGATTTCTAAGTCTCTTATTCACTTACCCATGGACTGATAGAAGTTGTCTGCGAGAACAAACATATCGTGCGTCGTGTAATTCATATCTTTCATTCCCTCGTCAACTTGGAAAGCGTTTACGTTTGGATATGGTTTTGTGATGTTATAAATATTTAACCACGACATCGCCCAAATTTCCCCTAAAAAATAATGTTACACATTTATGATTGTGTCAATTGCTTAAACGAAATAAGTTAGTAACAGAAAATTAATTGATCGGTTTACAAAAAAATCAAATATTTTAAATACGACATATTACCTAATAGATGAGCTGGAATAGGCCCAGTCAGGTTAACATGGTCGCCATACTCTTGCTTAAGCTTGTATCTCACATACGAATGTAATTGAAGATAGAACGGTCGAAGTTGTGCCCACAATTTCTCTACTTTCCCCCGTAAATTACTCACCTGATAATTTGTTCTCCATGCGGCGCCTTCGTCCGTATAATCTATTGATAGGAAATTCGTTACGTTAAATAATTAAATGTTATATAAAAGCCTCATACTGTTTTCTCGAGCCCCGATATTTTCAATTTCAATGATTCGTTCCCAATCTGTCCGGACCTTAGGACCAATAGCGTCTCTCCATCCCTTCCAAGCCCAAAGAAGCTCACTGAAATAATATGGTAATCCAAACCAGTGTTTTTTAAATATTTCAGTCTTGCCAACAGCGGCCTGGATACCCGCTTAACAGATTACATTTAATTTTTAAATTGATTAATATGTTAAATGCCTTAAATGCCTTAGGAACAGAAAGAGTATGCGGTATGTGATTGTGAATCATGTCAAACAAAAGAATAATCACTATGAAACGTATCTGTTTATTACTATTTTATCTTAAATTGTTTCTAATATTCCACGTAAAACATAGAAATATTTATGCCAACCCGCTAATCGTAATTATCTTCCTAAAACACTTCACCAGATGCTTTACAACACGAACAATGATTATCTGTTTTTTTTTATCATTTAAACCATAAATAAGAAGTACTCACCTATAATTTCTCGATTTGGCAAACAAGTTGATGATACCTGGTTCGTACATGAGACATTTAGTTGGCTCATTCGGCCGGCAGACCTTCGCCTTGCTGTATATTGCCGTTATCCTGTTCCGTTTTCGCACTTTTTCCCTGCGTAAAATCGATTTACCATTTCAAGAGATAATGTGAATTATGTATGAAAATTATTATTAAAATGTCAAAACTAGTGCTTTTAAAAACCTCAAGATATATTTTAAAAACCACAAATACCTATTTTTTCTTGGAAAGGAAAATGCCGTTGCGAAGGCATAACGTAAAGCCGAAATATTAAACAAGTTTTATTAATGCGTATTCAATGCACACAAAGTGAACATGTGTATTCAAAAAGTTTAATAATTTCGATTTAAACTAATAACTTAAGTACCTCTGTTGGGTTAAAAATCGTATACCAATTATTATTTAGCAAAACTGAAATAACGTTTCAATTATACATAACACAGCTAGAATAGCTTGGATAACCCGAAGGTGGCCGCGAGGTAATATGACTACAACACATGTTTCAACTCCCCCCAGTGGGATAAAACATAAATATCCTCACCTACTCAACAGCAGTCCAAAAATCATTCATACGAATTTTAAAACACAAAATCGATGAATTGTTTTAAAAGGTGCATATTGCGAAATATAATGAGGCGAAATATAATGATATAATGAGAAAATAAACAAACTGATACTCTAAAATATATATAAACATTTTTACTTTCTGAGCGCTGGTTCTTTGCAACTGGATGATTTTCGAATGGATTTAATCATTCTGGTTTGGTCACAACTGAGACCCCGTAAGCTAAACTTTGCAGCGATTTTCTGTTTCTTCAACAACCATTTGGTGAATTCCAGTGATGTCTGTTATTTCAAGGATGTAATTATTTAAGTATTGTTTTGAGTAAATATGGTACTTTAATTACCAAGTTATTCAATAAACGTGTGAATACTTGATATTTTATTGTATTATTCCACCCTGCAATATCTCTCAGATGCTTTTTGCGTACAAATTTTATTTACATTCAGAGGCTTAGAACGCTAGGTGGTTTACAAAAAAAAAGATCAAGGCTATTTTGCCGTTGCACAACGTACTGTATTTTAATGCCGCGGTATACCTATAATAAAAAAATGTAAAAAAAAAGATACAAAATTCAGATACTAATTAAAATAAAATTTGGTTTTTCAGTGTTGGTTTTTATGCTCCGAAAACGTAAAAATCACTTAATATTTTTTTAAAACCTTTATCTCCAGCGGTGATGTGTGAAACATAATTAAAAATATAAATTCCTGATATTATTGACGAAATTCGCCATTTCAAAATGGTGGCCAATTAGGATTTCCCCTATCCTACTGCACACATTTCACACACATATTAGGGGAATAAAAACAAATATAAATATACACACTATTTTTCTTCAATTTCTATGGGCTATTGTTGCCACATTTAACTGTTCTTCCCGACTCGTTAGAATGAACGCAGCAGCCGTCGTAAATGGTCAAGTATTGAGACATGTCGAAAAGTATCACCAACCTTAGTATGCACTGCTGTATTATGTTTAGTGATATTCGTTTCTCTTGCAAAAGTGGCCAAGCCGTCTATTCGGCGCCATTTATCAAGGTTGTATTGGTAAGACCGAAGAAATCTCGCAACTTTTTTGGAATCTGTTAGATGACAACATGTTGTATTTTAAAATAACTATATTACGTCACCCACTTGTTTCCACGTTCCGCTTTTGTCTGCTGTTGTCCTTTCCTGCGTCATTTTCTTTTTCGGAACTTGAATCTTGTGAAAAAATGTATGTTGTTTATATAGATCACTGTCTATACATAACATTGAAGGTATTAGTACCGTACATACCTGGTAGATGGCTGAGACCGATCATGCGATCAAAAAAATCATTTTTAGCCTTTTGTGAGGTTTGCTCATCTTCTTGAAATAAATCGAAATTTGCATCTTCAACTTCAAGACGAACACTTGATAACAATGGTTCATTGCTCTCTACATCTCTTTTAGTTCTAGATAAGTTATGCTCAGTTTCGGAACTTTCCAACATGTCCATACGTCTGCAGTAGCTGCAATCGTACGTCGACAGAACTCTGTTTGCATCCCATTGCTCGAGAAATTGGCTAGTGTCATAGAGATTTATGTATCCGTTGCATTGCGTTGCAATAATCACAACAATGAAACAGACAAAATTCATCTTCCTGCAAAACAAACATATTCGCAACTGGATATTTATTATAAGTGTCTGACTGATTGATCAAATGAATAAAGAAGTAATTCTTCACCAGTCTGCACCTCGATTCGACCTTCACTCTACCAACTTTCTATTGGTAACAAGTAAGCAACATTATTTGAAGGTGGCCTGGATTAAATGAGTGATATACCTGTGTTATAACAATTGCTCTTGTTTCACAGGAGACAAAATAAACTACAAAAATATAGTCTATATGGATACCGAGAGAGTGTAAACCACCATTTTCTGTAAAACCATGTGTCACTGTATGATATCTGTTTCTGCACGAGGAAACAATCGGCTTTCCTGGTTACATTTATAGAACCCCCTGGTCTTATAGGCCTACAACGTTTATATCGTTTGTTAATATGTGCCGTGGAACATTTAGAATAAATTACGTCCGAGAAATTCCAGACATGCTCTGGACTGTAAACGTTTTTAGTGGCAGTTTAAACCGCAGCAATATACTGCTCAAAACATGATTATACTTTATAGTTGTCTATTTAGCTTATGTTACTCTTACTAATAAAGCAAACTCCACTATAAACTGATTATATATGATTTACTGTGCCTACCGCTCTTGCTTGTGACTGAAAACGCATATGGTCAATAAAGCGGAAACGCACTGCTTTGTCACTTATTGCTTTCGCATTAAAATTCGTAACATAAGTGACACAAGGCCGTACACATAACACACGAAGAGATACAAAAAATCATTTAATAAAAAGTAACCCCAAGAGTCCCATTAATATTTGGAAAAAAAACAAAATTACCACATCTTTAACATAACTCTATTGCTACCGATATCTAGGCAGAACACTGTATATATATCACCATTCTTCGATACCTGAATTTTACAATAATTGACAAGAGTGTTGTACTCAAAAGATTGTTAAATATTTTAACATGTCTAGGAAGTTATGGTAATTTTAACATGCCCAATATGTCGTTGGAGAAAATATTGCAGCCACCTATACCCATGAAATACCCTGAAGCTAAACAACATCCAAAGCAGGGATCGGGCAAACTAAACACGATTCTCATGGTTCATATTTTCACACAAAATATTGTGTGTGTCTGTATAGTTCAGCTGGTTTGATCATTCGGAAACGCCTGATCATCATCCCAAATCCGGAGTATTCAAAACTGCATTAACCAGCTTTAGCATATTTTAAAACACATGTATGCCAAATTTTGTTGGATAACTCGGGACTTTATAGTTTCCACAGATTGCCTTGCCTTATAACTAACTGACTACCTATCATTTCGGATCTGTTTTGCTAAAAGGTGACGCAGTAACCCACCATAACATTTCGGTCGGACAATCAACTTTATAACATGATTTAAAAAAGGTTATTGCACTGAGCTTATCAAACAAAATGTCATATTTCTTGATATCAATGCCAAAAACCGGTCCGACCGGTTAGCCTGCTTGTTTAGCGCGATACCTTTCAACCAAAAGGCTGCAGGTTCGAAACTTGTCTAGCTATAGTCGATTGCGTCCTCAGTCAAGGCACTTATCGGACATTGCCTAAACCCAGCGAATTATTGGATTCTACTAAATTAAACGAACTTGTGTATCATACACAACATACTGCAATAGCTCCGGCAACCCGACGGTGGGCGCGAGTTGATCTGACGATTGCCCGTGTGTTCACCCCCTTGTTTTTTTTCAATTCACGGGGATAAACATGAATATATCCTATCTTAAAACATTATATGCGTCATAACGATGTACGTAACAATGGGCGTTTGTGTTACAATCGCCTAGACTGGACCACATGGCATAGGCTTTCTTCTTTTCGAATTAATTACTTATAAGTTGTCGTGTATAGGATTTTATTCTGATACCGCATTTTCCGTACCGCTAAAAACCCAAAGTTTAAAAATCGTATCGTCGTAACAACTATTCTCGACCGTGTTTTTTATTCAACGATACGCGTCATTTTCGAAATAGGAACCCATTGCTCCACCCGCAGAACTAACACTGACAGTGTACAAAATTCAGGTAGAATTCAAAACTCTATTACAGTTTGCAACATCAATAAGTTATATCGACAAAAGACAAAGAACAACATTTTTCTTTCGTAAATTTAAATAAATCATATTGCATGTGATAAGCACTGTTGCAACAAAATAAAAATATAACACAATAAATAAAATTGCAGCCATTCTATATCAGTTGGGTTTCCTAGTCCCATCCGATCTTATTTCCAAGTCGCTTGTTTTCCTTTACCAGCCACTGGGTTAGTGGTTTAAAGAAACGAAGCGTAGAACCCGCGTCCATGTGACAAGATCCCGATAGTTTTCGAAGAATATCTTCCCAATGTTTGCTATTTCCCATTTCTAGCATTTTCCTAAAAGGGAATTTAAACTTTACATTAAACGAATTCTCCGTATTAGAAGATGGCTATGAAAATCGTACAGTTTTAGTAAATAAAGGGATTCAGTAACACACTCACCTGAAATGACGCCCAGCAACTTTTGACCCCTGAAAATCGCACAAGTGCAATGGTCCTTTGTGACCAGACAATTTACATAGTGTTTCGTAAAACTGGAACTCCAGAATATGTGCGATAAAATATCTGTAAAAATCAGTTATTTTGTGACAAAAAATGGTACACGAAATCTATAAACCAACATTAATAAAACAATAAATACGAGCCAAGCTAATTACCTGATATACGGCGTCCCACTAGTTACGTGATATTTGCTGGCTGGGTCGAAATCGTGTTCAGTTCGTTCTACCGGCGGGTAAATCCCCTGGTACTTTAATCTGTATAACAACGATTTGTCTATGACGACGAATCGAATAAATATTATATTAAGCAATGTAAGACATATTCGTTAACAACGCGTGCACACACACACAGTGTAACTGTTACATCATTCCAAACGTTAATGCTATTGCCGAGCTCAAGACTTACTTGTTCTCCCACCATCCAGCGTTCAAATGCTGGTTAGTAATTTTCCCGCTAAATACATCCCAGCGCCAGAATTCTAACGATATGGAAAACGGGAAGAACGCCACTTTCTCCAATGCCCGTTTCAGAAGGAAGTTGATATTTTGCTCTAAAAATTTTACTTGTATAAAATACATAAAATAATTCTTTCTAATAAATACAGGGTGATGGACATGTGCTGATTTCTGACCACCATATTATTATACTTAAGATAATCGCAATATTGTAGTATTTTAAACTATAGTACACTAAAAGATGTTTCCACAAAAGAAATGCGCCGATATTTCCATACCAGACTCGTCATACACCACCACGTCAAAAGCATTAACTTTCATTTGACAAACATATAATTCATACTATAACGTCACTAATATTTTCACAGCAGCTAAAATGCAAAATTGTGAAGGTATTTTTAGAACTCATTAACTGTAACCTGTCTGGTGGTTCATTGGACAAAGGGGCCATTTCAAAATGAGTAAATCACGAAAACACCCATAAAAGTGGATAAACTATTTGTATATATATCATTTGATCGTTAAGTATTAAAAAGGTTTAATCTAATGGAATGCCTTTCTACTCACGGTGTTTGGTCTCGGCATCTACGGGTTTTAAGATTCCTAACTTTTTAAGATGAGTCGGATTAATGACAGACAAAGCTGCGGTATCTCCAATGGCTTCGTGGAAACCGTTGTTCGCACCGGCCTGTGTACAATAGCTGAGTAATGCTTAAGTTAAATAGTTTGCTATGTTTTTATCCTAGTAGGTGGAGAACTATGTCCCATTATACTAAATAAAGTAGTATCATTATAAAAACTGTAAACGTCATTTCCTCTTTAAAGGTCAAGACATAACACAAACAAAGAAATAATATCCCTTTATATTTATATTAAGTCATACCCGGAATTCTGGTGGCTGGGCCTCGTTATAAGCAAGGTAATACTGACAGTGTCCCATTTCGTGATGAACAGTGTACAAGTAATTGGCGTTTACCACCGCACACATCTTTAACCTGTATAGAATTTTCTGGTAAGAAAGTGATTTCTTGGGTAAGTCCATTCCCTTTACCTAACGTCTTCTTTTCCTTGTTTATCATGTCCCATGTTCCAGGCAGAAGCATAACAAACGACAGAACGGTTCTTTGGTCGAGTAAACATTGAATACTTCCAGAAATTATCAGGCATAGCGGGTAAACCTGTGGTTTCAATATTAGGTCTATAAAAGAATCTCTTTGGAAACATCTACCTGTCCTTTTACATTCCTTTAGTTCCACTAAGGTTAGAGATTTAACATGTCGATTTCTAAGTCCCTTCACTTACCCATGGACTGGTAGAAGTTGTCTGCGAGAACAAACATATCGTGGGTCGTGTAATTCATATCTTTCATTCCCTTGTCAACTTGGAAAGCGTTCACGTTTGGATATGGTTTTGTAAGGTTATAAATATTTAGCCACGACATCGCCCAAATTTCTCCTAAAAAGAATGTTACACATTTATGATTGTGTCAATTGCTTAAACAAAATAAGTTAGTAACAGGAGATTAATCGATCGGTTTACAAAAAAATCAAATATTTTAAATACGACATATTACCTAATAGATGAGCTGGAATAGGCCCAGTCAGGTTAACATGGTCGCCATACTCTTGCTTAAGCTTGTATCTCACATACGAATGTAATTGAAGATAGAACGGTCGAAGTTGTGCCCACAATTTCTCTACTTTCCCTCGTAAATTACTCACCTGATAATTTGTTCTCCATGCGGCGCCTTCGTCCGTATAATCTATTGACAGGGAATTCGTTACGTTAAATAATTAAATGTTATATAAAAGCCTCATACTGTTTTCGCGAGCCCCGATATTTTCAATTTCAATGATTCGTTCCCAATCTGTCCGGACCTTAGGACCAATAGCGTCTCTCCATCCCTTCCAAGCCCAAAGAAGCTCACTGAAATAATATGGTAAACCAGTGTTTCTTAAATAGTTTAGTCTTGCCAACAGCGGCATGGATACCCGCTTAACAAATTTCAAGTATAAAAATATTTTAAATTTATAAAATATATTATTTTATATTAAATATATATGGCTGTATTAAATGCCTTAGGAACAGAACCCTATAGGCAGACATAAAAAGTATGCGGTATGTGATTGTGAATCATGTCAAACATAAGAATAATCACTATGTAACGTATGTATCTGTTTATTAGTATTTTAACTTAATTTTATCTTAAATTGTTTCTATTATTTCACGTAAAACATAGAAATATTTATGCCAACTCGTTAATCGTACTTATCTTTCTAAAACACTTCACCAGATGCTTTACAACACGAACAATAATTATCTGTTTTTTTATCATTTAAACCATAAATAGGAAGTACTCACCTATAATTTCTCGATTTGGCAAACAAGTTGATGATACCCGGTTCGTACATGAGACATTTAGTTGGCTCATTCGGCCGGCAGACCTTCGCCTTGCTGTATATTGCCGTTATCCTGTTCCTTTTTCGCACCTTTTCCCTGCGTAAAATCGATTTTCCATTTCAAGAGATAATGTGAATTATGTATGAAAATTGTTATTAAAATGTCGAAACTATTGCTTTTAAAAACCACAAAATATATTTTAAAAACCACAAATACCTATTTTTCTTGGAAAGGAAAATACCGTTGCGAAGGCATAAAGTAAAGCCGAAATATTAAATCAGTTTTATTAATGCGTATTCAATGCACACAAGTGGTATATGTGTATTCAAAAAAGTTTAATAATTTTGATTTAAACTAATAACTTAAGTACCTCTGTTGGGTTAAAAATCGTATACCAATTAACTACAACACATGTTTTAACTCCCCCCATTGGGATAAAACATAAATATCCTTATCTACTCAACAGCAATCCAAAATCATTCATAGCATCTATACTAATTTAAAAACAGAAATCGATGAATTGTTTTAAAAGATGCATATTGCGAAATATAGTGACGTAGTTTCAAAACAAACAAACTAATCCTTAAAAAAATATATATATATATTATAAACGTTTTTACTTTCTGAGCGCTGGTTCTTTGCAACTGGATGATTTTCGAATGGATTTAATCATTCTGGTTTGGTCACAACTGAGACCCCGTAAGCTAAACTTTGCAGCGATTTTCTGTTTCTTTAACAGCCATTTGGTGAATTCCAGTGATGTCTGTTATTTCAAGAATGTAATTATTTGAGTATTGAGTTGAGTAAATATGGTACTTTAATTAACAAGTTATTCAATAAGCGCGTAAATACTTGATATTATATTGTATTATTTCACCCTGCAATATCTCTCAGATGATTTTGCGTACAAATTTTATTTACATTTAGAGACTTAGAACGCTGGGTGGTTTGCAAAAAATAAGATTAAGGCTATTTTTGCCGTTGCACAACATATTGTGTGCCAACGCCGCGGTTTACCTTTAATAAAAAAAAATTAAAAAAGATACAAAATTCAGATACTAATTAAAATAAAATTTGTTATTTTCAGTGTTGGTTTTTATGCAAACGTTAAAATTACTTAAACGTAAAAAAATCCGAAAATTTAAAAATTACTTAATATTCTTTTTTAAACTTTCTCCAGCGGTGATGTGTTAAACACAACTAAAAGTATAATTTCCTGACATAATTGACGAAATTCGCCATTTCAAAATGGTGGCCAATTAGGATTTCCCCTACCCTACTGCAGACATTTCACACACATATTAGGGAAATAAAAACGACCTATATGCCTTTATTAACAAATAGACACTATTTTTCCTTAATTTCTATGGGCTATTGTTGCCACATTTAACTGTTCTTCCCGACTCCTCAGAATGAACACAGCCATCGTAAATATTCTAGTATTGGGACATGTCGAAAAGTATCACCAACCTTAGTATGCACTGCTGTATTATGTTTAGTGATATTCGTTTCTCTTGCAAAGTTGCTGAGACCGTCTATTCGGCGCCATTTATCAAGATTGTATTGGTAAGACCGAAGAAATCTCGCAACTTTTTTGGAATCTGTTAGATGACAACATGTTGTATTTTAAAATAACTATGTTATTACGTCACCCACTTGTTTCCACGTTCCGCTTTTGTCTGATGTTGTCCTTTCCTGCGTCATTTTCTTTTTCGGAACTTGAATCTTGTGAAAGAATTTATGTTGTTTATATAGATCACTGTCTATACATAACATTGAAGGCATTAGTACCGTACATACCTGGTAGGTGGCTGAGACCGATCATGCGATCAAAAAAATCATTTTTTGCCTTGTGTGATGTTTGCTCATCTTCTTGAAATAAATCGAAATTTGCATCTTCGTCTTCAAGACGAACACTTGATAACAATGGTTCATTGCTCTCTACATCTCTTTTAGTTCGAGATAAGTTATGCTCAGTTTCGAAACTTTCTAACTTGTCCATACGTCTGCAGTAGCTGCAATCGTACGTCGACAGAACTCTGTTTGCATCCCATTGCTCGAGAAATTGGCTTATGTCATAGAGATCATTGTATCCGTTGCATTGCGTTGCAATAATCACAACAATGAAACAGACAAACTTCATCGCCCTTAAATACAAGTAAAGCAACAATTAGTACGCTTCCATACAAACCATGCTATACATCCCTTATTCGGTGCGAATATAAAAAAAAATGGAAAATGTAAACGTATGGTTTAATGAAATCCCATTCAACGCAATTCGCTTACTTATTTCTATCGTAGGTAGCAACCTTTCTATCGAGTATTAGCCATATTTGTCAATTTGACAACAATATTACATAAAACTAAGGCATCACAGACGCACATACTACATACTGCCTCTTTGTCATAAATTTATGGCTTCCTTGATACACCGGTGTGATGGCTTCACTTCATGAACTGGTATGTTTACTTCACTAATCGCGCATATGATGGCTTACTGGTAAGAGCTTCTCTATACACAATGTGAGTACACTGTATGCAGTGCTGGCGCCAGGCAACGCATATGGGCGAAAGAGCGGAAAGGCGTTTGATTGTTTCCTCGCACTGATACTGGCTTAGAGAGGTTTTCCATGAAGAGATTATTCTTTTTATAAGAATAGCTTTTATATATCGTTTTTAAACGTGTTTTTATACTTGCATGATTCAACGCAAAATCGACTTATTTTATATAACACAACATCTACCAACTTTATTCAATAAACAGTTTACCGATATTATTTAACTCAAAATCGAGAAACACTATTCAAAACAAAGAAATATTATTTACAACAAAATTTGCTAACATTGTTTAAGTAAGAAATGTAGACACATCTCCATGCCCCCATATACACACACAAACCATCTTGTTTCATTTCGTTTAATCCTAAATTCCTCGTCGCGTGTAGGAGTTATAATTTGTGTGGTTCCCATTGACGCTGTATATGGCGTACAACCAATTAAAATTGATCTATATATAAGCTTTGGGATATTACGGGTTTTTAGTCATGATGTTTAAGTAAGTGATTTGCTGAGTAACTATTGTAGTGATTCCCTAATGCTGGGGCGGTTAGAATTTATATGTGGAAGGCTTGGCGCCAAAATTGTTGTTTAGTTGTGCAGTTTTTTAACATTGGGGCGGGAAATCGTGATATAAATATGTTGATTATTTATTTCCCTGCTGTTGTGTTGAGAAAAAGTTGCCAATGTACGCGGGGGTACATTTTTAGGTAAAAATCGAAGGGGATTGGGTAGAAAATCCAATCTTCAGTTTTATGTTATAGAAAAGATAAAACTTCCTGTCGCAGGATTTTGAGTAACAGCCCTTAGTGGGAACATATTGTATTGGATAGATAGGGACAATAATTGGTTGATTGCCTCCTAAACAATGGTCTAGCGATTCAGATCAGTTTTAGCCTTAAATGTCGCCCACCTTCATTTATTTATAATATACCTAAATTTAGTTTTTTGTATTGACTTACATCCACCCACCGTGTACTGCTCCTCATTGTTTTCTCTATTGTATTGTATAAGTACTTCCAACTGTTTATGTGATTACTCATTACCGGAGCTGATTGCTTTTAAACGCATGGCCATGAACAGTAGTAACGTTACATATGGTAACGGAAGTTTCGAGAAGATAATCAGTCAGACAATATTAGGTATTTTATTTGTTCCAACGACATGGCTTTTGGCGTCATTGTTGGTATACGTGGCGAAATCAGGCAAACACAAAGATGGGGTTTATATGTGTGCATTGCTTGCATCGATTTCATGTGAAGTTCTCTCATTTTCAGTCAAGTGCTGTTGTATCTCAACTCGGACATCAGCGACGATATCACTTGCGAATGGGTTACCGATATGAGTATAATACTGTATGGTTTGGCAACTGGTTTCGTATTTAGCAATCTGTGGTTCAGACAGAATCTTTTGTATTCAAAGTTAACAATAATAAAGTTTGGAAAGAGACTAAGTGTGATCCGTAGATTATGCATAATATATATCTGGGCATGTGTAATATCGCTGATGGTGATATTCATACAACCGTTAAACTACATCGCAAGTGTGAGTGGGTGTATATTGCGGTTGAAAAGGCAGGTCAACTATCCCCTTTACGTTTGCTATGCTTGCACCGTGTCCGGGCAATTTCTTTTTCTGACTCTGCTGATCTTCCCACTATATCGTTACTGGAAAACAGATGGGGGCGAATCTGCGAACACAGGGGGTAAATTGCTTGGCACAATAAAAAGACTTGTGGCGATAGCTTCAATATGCATACTGTCGGACTCGATCCCTGCACTAATAATCTCCTTCGTCCTTCCGCGCGATCTTAACAAAGGAACGACAAATTCACCTTATGATGTTGCAATTGTCATCAACTTGCTCGTCATTACTTTGGGATTTGATGCAAATCAAGATATTTTGACGTCACTGTTAAAGCTTTGAAATCAATGATAGTGTGTCTTTCATGAAAATGAAATGCAGTGCTTTAAATTTACTTGGGAAAATACACTAGAAGTGTATTTTTTATCAAACACATGGTTTCTTATCCTGCAAAATTTCTTTAGAACAAATAAATAATGGTGATGCAAACTCGACAGATTGTAAGTAACAACATGAAGTACCTTCAAGAATAGGCTGGCATGTTTCGACTACACTGTATATTGTTGTAAGATTTATTTGCCCTCGTTATTATGTATATCGTATGTCTATTTCACGAGGGATTATGATATACTCCCTTATTTCTATTTCTTATTATGACGCTTTTCACCACACTGCAAAGCCCACTTTCTCAGTGTCGAGCTTTTGAATTTTAAAAGCAATTTCTTGTTTATTATGCATTTAAGAAAAGTAAGTTATTTGTCGTAATTCTTTGTCTGAATTATTTGGCTCCTGTTTAGTCACAACTTGCCAAATATTAAAAAACTATCTAATTGAGCTTAAACTTTTCCCCCCAATGTAAACACAAAAAACTTTTATTCTTGCAAGTTTATTCTTGCGGAAACAAATATAATCTTTGTTTGAGATATACTAAGAATAATAAACTATAACCAGGGAATCCGTGGTTTCTGCATGCAGAAACAGCATTTATTCAAGATGGGTTTTTAAAATGCTGCTGGTTAAAACGTGGTAGCCACTCTCTCTTTCTATCGTTTTACTTTATTGTAAAACCAAAAAAGTAGCACTTTAGCGTCGAAAAACTGTTATCACATAACAATATTAGCTCTTAACCATATTGAACTTACATATGACCATAGGCCGAAGTAGATGAGTCGGGTTAATAAACAAATATATAAAATGCAATTAACTGCTTTATTGTTTAGAATCTTGAATCGTATAATGAAGGACTTGTTGCAGTACATTGCAAATATAAAATATTTGCATTGAATCGTTGAGGCGGAACGCCTTATACGAGTATCCCACCTGTGTTTACAGGAGTGACTCTAAATACTACAGGATCGCTTGGAGCGCTTGGATCACTTAGATTGATATGGAAAGTAATTCCAACCTTGTCCCAAACTCTAATCTCAACCACAGAACTAACTTTAACCCTAACCCTAACATTAACATCATGGTTTTGTAATTACGAAGTACTGTATAGTAAGCGACCCAAGCGCTCAAAGCGATTTAAGCGCTCCATATACGGTCCTTGCGGTCATGTGGTATTTAGAGGTACCGTGTTCACAGAATTGGTTAATGTTCGATCAAAGTACATGGTTAACCATCAGTAAGATTACTAGGTTTATTACAAAACTGGCAGAAATTGGAAGGACAAGCTTATCTCAAAAAAGAGCTTAAATCTAGGCTTTAAAATATTGATTAACAACGGTATGAGGTAGGGGAACGAAAACAAACTTTAAAAAAACACACACCCGCCCTCGACGTGCGTAAGTGAGATAGTGAATCCTAACGAGTAGGCGCAAATTTCCTTTCACGCACAATCACAGCACAATCTTACAGTGTTTATACGTATAGAGATGACAAGTGTGGTCAGTATTCTCGACTGGAAATTCTTTAGGTTTTTTGGAAACTTTTGTTTTTTCGTTGGATATACACTGTACTTCATATGGCGTGATTTGCAACTCAGTTCAAGATGTAAGTAAAGTTTCAACACTTTTTAAATGGTTCTATGTTAGATGTTTGCCCTTTACGAAAGTATTATAACGAATTTAGCCTGATAAATTTATTTATATCAATAAATTTGACTAGTATCCCTTTTTTGACTAGTATGTTATAAAACTAATTTGTACTTTTCAGTGAAATCTATATTGATTACAAGAACAAAAGAGAATGTTAAAGGGAAAGGAGTCAACTTACGCCCTCAAAAAATAATAAAGTAGGATAAGTTTCATTTAAAATTATAACTGCCATTTGTTAATTACACAGCGTTACTGTTTTATTGTGTAAAGGGTTTATTTATGTGAAATCCTTAATATTTCACGAAATAAAATTGCAGCTCTTTTGCTGCAATCAAAATGTTTTTCTACAAATGCATGGTGGTGGATATGAGCCGCAGGGCCACTACTGGCGGAAAAGCTCCCAATCCCAGAATTATTCGGTTCGATTCAAAAGAAATTTGCAGGTAAACTATTTTATACGCATTGTACTTATAAACGCTATATTTGTTGGTTTGGGCTATAAGTCAGTTTTTAAAAATATGTAACCCATGTATCGCTTCCACAGGTTGCTGGATTTTATGAAACCTGGAAGGCCTCTGGTCGTCAATTTTGGATCGTGTTCCTGACCACCGTTCATGGCTTCCTTGAATCAGTTTTCGACGGTAGCTCAACGATTCAAGGACAGCGCCGATTTTATTGTGATCTATATTGAAGAAATTCATGCCTCGGACGGGTGGAGCTTCGAAACCAATAGGTACAGGTTTAATGTTTAACTTATATTTTATGCATAACGATGCACTTTTACTATGTTTAGGGTACTATAGATTTATTGTTAAATTACAAGTTACAATTTTTACCTTTTGTTGCTGAATTGCGTATTGACGGTATCCCATTTATTATTTATTTTTAACAGTGTAGTTACGGTTACGTATTGGTTTTGTACTACGTATTTGTGTAAAAAGAATACGTATTGGTTTTGTCCGGTCTGTTTTTTAAAGACTGAAAATGTTTGAAACGCGTGTTAAGTTCGTAATCAGATGTCCAAACGACTTAAAAAACAGTTTGGAAATTTTATGTTTTTACCACTTATTTTAGCGGTTCGCCCCAAGGGGATTATACTACAATGACCAACCGATACGTTGTTGTCATACAT
>CH002822.1:453519-501800 GCA_000149265.1 Ciona savignyi | reverse complement strand
ACAATTTTTGGGTCTTCAAAAACTTCTCTGACTATCGACTAATTGATAAAATAAGTATATATGGGTTTAAGCTACATAAATATGGAAATCAGAAAAGCAAATCAGTTATTTGCAAAACCTGCAAAAACAAACTGTTTTGAAAATCAATTAATATTGGTAAGTAAATTACATTGTTTCTTCTACTTATGTTTTGCTAATTGTATTGCTGGTTTTATTTAAAAAAGTGCAGTTTTACAGTTCATATAATAACAGCAGATTTGGTTAAAAGCTAGTTAATTGGGAAAGTGGAGGTAGCTTTGAATTAGAAGGATATATAGGATAGTTTATACAATTAAATAGAAAAGAAAGAGGCGGTATCACACATGCATTGTTAGGCTGTTGGAGCTATTGCTGTGTATGAAATTAAAACATTTTTATTGCTTTGGTTCAACACAATCATTTTCTCGAAAAAAAATAATTAAAAGTTGAAAGTTCACTTTATATAGTTTGTGTTAATCCTGTTGCGTTCATGCTCACATCCCAAAGTCGCTTTGCCACGTCGTCGTTTTTTGCCGCATTGCTTTCACCCTTGACAGCACAATCTCTGCGTTAAATTAAAAAACAACTTTTAATTAATATATGTTGGCGAAGAAACTAACAATGGGAGAACATACGCAAAGTATTTTCCAGTGACATTCTCCAGTTCTGGTGCAACACAAAGGTAGATGTTGGTTTGTGCGCCTTTAGCCGGTGTTTTGCCAAACAAGGCTAAAAATGGTTGGATGAACCACTTCCAATTTGACCCATACACGTGTCGAGCCAATTCAGTACGAACTGCACCAGGGTGGAGAGAGTTGGCAGTCACATTCGTACCTATTTCCAAAAGAAGTGTAAAACAATTTGCTCGCAATATACATCCTCAAGCTTTTGTAATACCTTCAAGCCGTTTACTAAGTTCTCGTGTAAACAATATGTTCATCAGTTTACTACGGGAATAAGCTGAAGTCTCAGAGTAGTTTCGATCGTAGTTCATGTCATCGAAATCAAGGTTTGGCGACCATAAGTTATGTGCCGAAGAGGAAACGTTTACGATTCGACTTGGTGCACTTTTCTGCAAATAAATTGCATTATTGGTAAACAATTTTTATCATGTGATTTTCTTAGTTACCTTTATAAGATCAAGCAGGAGATTGGTAAGTAAGAAGTGACCAAGGTGGTTGACTCCATAGTGAGTTTCAAAGCCGTCTTCTGTCTTCCCTTTTGGAATCATCATAACACCTGTTAATGCAAAATCTGACTTTGTTATATATTACACTGTCGTATGGTTTACAGAATACACTTACATTGTCTGTTATAAATCTAGTAGGGATATTTAGTATGATTGGTTATTCGTTTCAATGTTTTAATCATATACAAAACACTGCAATGCTACGATAACATGATGGTGAACTACAGGGATAAACCTAAATATTCTATGTTCCATTCAGTCAAAGGCTCAAAGCTCAAGGCGGTGAGTTACATTCTCTTGTGCTGTTTACCTGTTGACCAAAATTAAAAACTTAAAGGTTAATGCCTACCAGCATTGTTGAGCAAAACATTTATCTTGGATTCAGTTTCAATAATTTCTCTTGCAAAGGAACGAACTGACGAAAGGGAGGACAGATCTAATTTCTTTAAGACTACTTTATCTTCGTTTCCTTCAGTCTCAGTAACAATCTACAATGAAGGTATAAGATTGATAAGTAAACAATTTTAAGATAACAGTACTATTTAAAAGTTTCCGGTACCAGTAGTGTTACGGTAACTCCACTACCACAATAAAGAGACAGTTTTGCATAACCACAATGGGAAAATCTAAAGCATCAAGGATTTAGTGGAGTTAAAGTGTTCTATTTAATCATTATATAAGCCACAGTTACACCTTATATTAGCTAATGTAGCTTTCTATTTATTTCTGTTAAAATTAAATTATAAACAATGCTGATAAGCCCCACTGGCTTGTTAAGTTATGTTAAACATTTCGAGGTATAATCCTAATTGGACATCCGCTTAATCTCCTTTTGTGGTAGCAGTGGGTTATTTGACTTTGATTAGTTGTCACACTGTAGACTTGAAAAAAATCTAGGGCACAGTAGCTACAAGGAGTGGTAGGCTACCACTACTAGCATTTTCAACCTGATTACCCAATTCCTTTATGTTTATTCACAAATTAAACTAACATAACAAAATATCAGCTTTGGAAATGAAGAAACAATGCGGTCTTATTCCATGGATATTTAAGAATTTCCTTTGTGTTGTATCTCACATGAGCCAAAACTCATCCTTGTTATGTTTACAAGTTAACAGCCACGGGAATTCCCCTGGGGTAAAACCCTACATTTTTTGATTGGACATATCTAGGCCATGTTAGCTAACTTTAATAAAACTTTTATTCTGATTTGATAACTCCTTTTCCATTATTTTGGACGCCCTGTCAACAAGTTCAACAAAAAAAATGGCATGTGCCCGTTTTTTTTTTAAAAAATAGGCCTACCCATAATGATATTATTATGCGTTTCACATATATCACATTTAAATAAAATTAAAATCACTGTAGTTTAAATTACGTTTCATTTCATATATCCTTACTGGTTAATCACGTGATCATCTGATGAAATGTTTTTAAATTGCCCATGCAGTACGTTTTCTGCATGTTTTTTACAAAATCATAGCATAGTGCCTTCTTCGCCTTTTTAAACTTGTTTTGCAGCGTCTGTGATGCGCGATCTCTTAACGCGTCACACAAGTCTATGCTACACCTTATGAGCGTATTTACTACGTCTTTTAAAAATTACCTAGTCCTAAGCACCGTACTTATATTTGACACTGTTTTTACACATTTTTATGTTAATTTAAAAATACATTAAAGAAGAAAATGTTACGTTTCCACAAATTAGGTTGTCAGAAAAATTACGGCCTGGGTAAAAAATTTGAAATATTTTTTTAACCTGCGAATTTTTGTTTACCGCGTATAAAGCGAATATCTGCATAGACCGCGTGGTCTTTTATTCTAAACCGCCGGAGGCCGGATGTTATGGACAGATTGCAAGACTATATAGCGATGACACAGCTATATTTGTGCGTCGCTCGGCGCAACAGTACTTTTGGTTTTAACCAGTAATGTGCCGTATTTTTTAGTTTATATTTTTGTCAACAGTGACAAACCAAATTTGGCCCATGATTTAAAACAGGGGTGGGCAACTTCTGTAGTCGGGGGGCAGATGTGGAAAAATGAAGTTTTTGGTTGGCCGGATTATTATATGAACAATATTCAATATCTCATTAAAGGGTATAGTTACATACAGTCTGCGCGTAGGTCAAACCCACCCCTGGTATGGACTAAACACCACCGCCGAAAATGATGTTCTACATACCAATCTTGTATCTATTTTCTATTATTTCGCAGACTATGCGGAGTTTACAAACGAATCGTTCGATCTGTAATCCCGGACAACAGTTGACACAGGTACTATCAAATTATTAGTCCAGAGACAATGTTTAAGAGGCACTACTATAATATACTCAGGCGCAAATTTATACTAATCCCTTACCCACTGACGGCGTTGAGATTTTATACAGACTACTATTTGAAATTAGTATTTAATTTTAAGCATGTCGGTGTAAGGACAATCCGCGTTTTATTCCGTCCCGGATAAAAATATGCCTAACCAAGTCCACAATCACCCGTTGTTTTGCTGCTTCCGCTTTATCAGTGTTCCTGCAGCCAAGAATTACTCTTGCTCCGCGTTTCACCAAATCAATCGCTGTTTCCAATCCGATGCCGGTATTGGCGCCCGTGATAATGACAGTTTTCCCTGTCATTGTGATTTCAGTTCTGACCCAGCCACCACTTACACTTTTAGTCATTGTTTGTTTATTCACTAAACCTTTCTTTCTTACTAGTATATACAGCAGTCTGCGACGATATTACATAAGTGCGATTCATAAAAGTTTCTGCAAATACCATATCATAGGTGTATACATTTATTGTTTCTACTTGTGACTGACATATTGCCTTCACAAACTGGTCTTTAAGTAGGCACATTCTAAACTTTCCACCCAGTAGAACAACATCACATGTTTATGATTACATTGTGAGATTCATAATGACTTGCAATTTTAAAACAGTGTAGTTTTCTCAACGCTTGATTGGAGAGAACTAACAAACCATAAATACAAAGCTAAAACTTCGTCTTTTTTCCCTTCTCTCTCCCCCTTGTTTATCTCTCATGTGGAAGCGTAGTACTCTATGGTAGAAGTAGGAAATTTTTACATAAAAAGTCCCACGTTTTCATTAGTTAACTAAAATACACCTTAGTTTTCGGTTGTGTAGCAAAATTGATTAGTGTCACCGATTTATGTACCAAATTCCATACGAAATAAGACTTACATGTAGGTTCGAAGCATTACCCGATAAAAAAACACAAAAATAAGTTGGCTGATGATTTGTTTTTAGTCCATTGACGTTTACTGAACTAAAAAAACGTCATTTTGAACTTTAATATTAAAAATGATGGTGAAGGAGAAAGGCAAGGAAACTGCATTGTTATTATGGTGGATAATAAAACATGTTATGTATGTTATTGCTTAACCCCGTTAGTCTTACATTCAAAATATTTACACTATACTGACTAAAGCAATAACAATAATGCTTTATAAATTAAAGCCATTAAATGGAAAATTGACACTGAACTTAAAATGTCTATAAACAAATAGAATGGGAAAACCGCCAAGTTAGTATAGTATAGTATATTCATACTATTATCCCTGTGAATACGAAAACGCGAGGGGCGTTAGGACATTCAGATTACAATCAGACAGATTACCGCACCCTTACCACCAGGTTGCCGGAGCTATTACAATATGTTGTGTATGATTGAATCGTTCGCTCAATGTAGTAAAACCTATCAATCCATTGGGTTCAGGCAATGTAAGTACCCTACTCAATGACACAATTGTCTTGCTTGCGGATGTTTTCGTCATCCCAACGTTTCGGTTTACTGTAGACCAGGGATTCTTCAATTGGGGGCGCGAGCATGACAGTTAAAGATTGGTCTAACAGACGAACCAGATCTTCGATGTACGTTGCCTTCAACCATGCCTCTAATTAAACCACTAGTTTCCCAAAAACAGTTGCATCCTTCACACTAAGCAGGAAAATGGCCAATAAATTATTGTTCCATTTTTCTTTATTTTGATTTTTGAGGTGGTGTGAGGCGTGAGCATAAATGACAAACGTCAAGGGGGTGCGACTAAACAATTTTTAAGAACCACTGCTGTAGACCACCCGGTTTTTACGAGTTGATCTGACCAGCCAGACAGAGAGTGTTTACTTTTCATACGTTTTATTAAGTTGCGTTTGCATAACTGACATCCTCGAAAAAGCAGAGTAAGATAAAAATGTATATTTTTCAAACACCTGCTGTGTTTAGTGAAGCGTTAAGAAATACCCAATCAAATAGCTGCTTAAAAATGGCGCGAATGCCGATATTATTGATTTTTTTAAAAGGCGATTATTTCGTCTCTACCTTGTTTATTTATTAACCCACAGGGCCGCTTTCGTTTTGTATTTACATTATTTAATTTTTCTTTATTTTTGATTAGTATTAAGTTCTTCGAAAAAATTAACCCATGTTTAATAACCTTATTTCTGTTTTAAGCATACCAGTGTAGGCTAACTTTTATATCTTGACTGTAAGGTGTATTTCTTTATTTTGCTGTGATTTTATGGAGTGAATTATATTTTTTTCAAAATGGATGACAAAGAATTGTTGTTACAGGACTTCGATTTGGATAAGGTACGCATACCTAGTCTTAGACTAAGCATTATTTGGTATGTTAAGTATAACGAGGCGCCAAACTAGATAACTTTTGTGTTTTTTTTGTGCCTTCCTGTTTTGCTGTAGTATTTTGCCAGTTGCCACAGTGTTTTTTTGTTAATTGACGCCATATTTGTTTTGGTATATATATATTTGACATGTATTTTCAAATTGTTGGTGGTAAACGCTGCAGCGAAAGAAACAAAAATAAAAATTGTATTGAATTGTACCCTGTTTTAAATGTAACAACTCACACGAAAAGCATCTGGTGGTATGCTTACCGTATTTATAAAAATATCCTGTTTTGTCATACTTTTTCAAAATGTTGGGTGAAAACCAAAAGAAAAGAAACTGAACACTAAAATGAAAATTATGAGTCAGTTTTAAACAAGGTGTTAGGGTTAGTTTTGGGGTTGAGATTATTGTTCCGGGCAGGGTTTAAATTAGTTTTCGTAATTTTACTGTGCAGTTTTTTTTTCTGTTTTCCCTCCTTCAAGTGTTGCCCATATTTTGTGTAGGTACATTTTTGGCACTTTGGCTCATACCGACAGTGTCCAACATAATTTGTAAAATTTTTGTGAGCTATTTTTATCCTATATAAATAACACAAGCAGATTTTTTACTGTAACAAAAATTGTTTTTACACTTACAGATTACAACAGGCGATACCATTGCGCCACAGTCACCAGGTGTAACAAATTTGATTGATTTTGACCAACTTACACCTATTACGCGGATATTGCAGGCTCGAAAGGTTAACTTTTTTATCACATTGTAACCTTATTCATTGAAGGTAAAAATGGTAAAAAGTGAGCCACTTTTAATAAAATTTAAAGAATTTAGTTAATATTTTAAATATACTATATAAAGTCAAAAGTGCACAATAATTCATTATGGATTTTAGTGTTTATCCCTTCGAATGAGAAAATGCAAGAGGTGTAAACACACGGGTAATCGTCAGATTACCTTCCGCCAACTGTCGGGTTAACAGAGCTATTGCTGTGTGTTGTATGTGATATAGAGGGTCCTTGGGTTCAGGCAATGCCCACCTTGCCTAAGAACACATCCAATAAGGTAGTGACCAGTTTTGAACCTGCAGCCCTTCGTCTGAAAGGCAAACCCACCAAGCTAATCGGTCGGAGATAAAGTGACCTAACCAAATGTTAAAAAATCTGTAGTAAAATTGTGTAGGATATTTAACTTGTCCAATAGTAGAAACTTAAAATGTTAACTTTTTAAGCTCTATGTTATATTTTACTATTCAAGTTACTGAAATTTTTCAATCCAGCTCAACCTTACTCTGTTTATTCATAACAATGATTCATTTTTTTTTTTTTACATTAAACATTTGGAGTAAGCCTGTTATGAATTTTTTTACTTCGATTTTATTAACACAGATACAAATTTTTCTCGCGTTTTATATTTCTTATTCTGATTTTTAAGAAAGACGATGTGTACACAAATGAATCGCCAGGATTTTCACCAAATATCAGCCCAGCTGTGAATTTACGGGTATGTTATAACAATAAATAAGATTAAATTTAAAAACTCTGTTTTAAGATCAACAGTCTGGCAAACGCCTAAGTATCTCCAATTAAATATAAAATGAGAATTGAACCAAACCTCTAAATTTACAAGGTGCAGCATAAAGTCCGTGAACTGGAACTTAAAGTAGTTTCGTTGCGAAAAGACAATGAGATTTTGCAAAATGAAGTTCAGAACAAGGAAACTCTTGAACATAGTCAAGAACTTGCCGAACAAGCTAATAAACAACTTGGTTAGATTTTTGTAAATTTTGCATTTTAATGCTACAATACATATAAACAGGCTAACTATTTTTAAATGGCACCCAAAGTCTATCAACAACAAATTAAATCCAATCTATTTATTTAAAAATGATAACGTTTCAACAAAAATGTGATTTGATAATTATTTGCTCAATGACATAAACGTAAAGTATCTTAATTATTTTCAACAGTTTTTGTGTCATTCTTTCATTCATTACTACTTTTTCATTTAAACTTTTTTCCTCTGTCTGTAGAGCTCTTTAATTTTTTGGTGTAACTCAACACTTTCACTAATGTTTGATCACAGAACAAAAACTGGCAAAGTTAAGGAAAGACTTAAATGAACAACGAATTATTAATGATGAAATGATGGTTATTCGGCCAGAAAGAGACGAGTTGCGACAAAAATGCACTGAGTAAGTTTATTATAATTTAGTTTTGAATGTGTGTTAACTTATTATATGAGCTTTTTGCTGCTGCCATTATGTGTGTGGACAGCAACTTTTCTTATAGACTTACTTTTAGACTTAAGTTACGACCTCAGTAAATGTGCCCCTTTTTAAACTTAATTTCAGGCCTCTTGACCACATGAAAATAGATTTAATTATAAAACAGGCATAACATCACTCTTTAATTGTTAATGCTATGGGAACCCTATTTGTAAATTTACTTGTGTACTTAACTTGTTTTAAATTTTTTTGAAGCTTACTGAAGCGCTTAAATCAGAGTGAAGATGTAAAAGAAGAAAGTTTAATGTTGGAACGACAGTTGAAACAAGTTTCTTTGCAGTTGGAATCGTTGGAAAAAGAGGTGTGTTTTAAGGATAAATTGTAATTCTTATATAAATAAGTATAAGAATATCCAACTGGAAATATAAACATTGCAGTGATATGTGCTATCTAACATTAATTTAAAAGATTTAAAAACACTGTATTTAAACTAATACATTTTAGTAATAATCAGGAAGTAATGAAGGTATGACAATTAATTTAGTAATGAAGTTACTTTGTGCATAGGCGTAGAGTTTTGCAAATGGGCGGGAGTGCAAATAAAATCGTTCGCGCGATAGCGCGAAAAAATTTTTTTAAGTTACTTTTTATTTGCAATGTACACCCTTACAACTGCTTATTTAACTGTACACATAGTGTGTATCAGTACGACAGTTCCTTTTTAAAATCTTGGAAAACAGCAGCAATACATTAATACACGCGTCTAGAGTTCGTTTAGTCATTCAAAGTGAAACCACCGCAGTTGCGACAGACGAAATAATCTCCGATTTCGACAATGGACTTTGTTCCCTGAAGCGTTACGTAGACTATTTTAATGTCACTTAAAGATGAAATATGTTACGTGAAGTGTAATGTGAACTATTTTAATGTCACTTAAATTATGTTCAAGCTCTACCTTTCTAAATAATTGCACTTACAAAATGTGGGTTACGTACCGTTTAATTCAAAAAACAATGTCATAAACACCATGGAAAAGGCGAACGAAAACCAACACAACTGCAACAATCAATTTAACGTAATAAAACATTTGAATTGGTCGTATTGTTAACAAAAGGTATTTTTTCTAACAGCTGTTTTAGCAATAAACGCACTGATCAATTCCTCTCTGTCAAGCCGATCAACCTCCTCCTTGTGTACATTAAGTATGCATACGTGGTTTAGTCGTTGTTGGCTCATGGTTGCCCTCAGATATGTCTTAATTCGACGTAGGGTGCTGAAGGATCTCTCTGCCTCACATGACGTACATGGCAATGTCATGTATAACTTCACGAGTGCGGCGTGATTGGGTAGCATTACTCGCAAGGTGCTATCGGCAATGATCAATTTGCAAATTTTTTCCGGGGTAATATCTAATATCAATTTACTTTTTAAATAGGCTTTAAGATGACCAATTTCCTTTTTGTAATCTGCAAGTTGAATATCGGGAAACTTTTCCGCTACCTTTCCTTCTTCAAGAGTTGACGTGCCGATCAACAAGCTCTCTAGTGTGACGCACTGCGATAGACTCTTACCGTTGTACCTTTCTCTTAAAGACTGCGCTGCTGATGCATATGTTTTCATATAAATAGTGCAGAAATGATCGTCCACGCAGTCTCCTGTCGCCAGCCGTCCTCGTGGCGAAGTTGGCTGCTGCAATTTTAATCGAACGCCTTCTTCCTTGACCTCTGCTGTGAACTGTTTAGCACTGTCCACGTCACTTTTACCTTCGAGAGTATGAATTACATTTTCCAACATTTTTTTGCTTTTTCCAATTGTGACATTTCGACCTTGAATTTCCACATGAACCGGGTGTATTAAGCTAAGCAAATCTTCAAACAATCTTAGCATAAATAGAGTGGTAAAGTTCTCCATTGCGCCTAAATAGGAACGAGCCTTTCCACAAGCAATGCGGTCATCCGTTTTTGAAAGAAAAATTTGTTCTAGCCAATTAAGGATGTTTTCATAGTTCACAATGAACGACTTTAATGCTGGAAGTCTAAGAATCCATCTTGTTGGGCACAGTGGCCGTAAAGTAGGGGTTTCAATAGCAATCTTGTCGAAGCTTGCGAGACGTTTAGGCGATCCCTTGATAAAGTTGACGACTGCAGATAAGACGCCCAATGCTGTTACTGCATTGTGATCTTCATTAAAACTTTCTTGCACCACAAGATTTAATTGGTGCCCCATACAGTACACATACGTTGCTAATGGGTTGACTTCTAGCATTCGTGCCTGAACTCCATTCAAATGGCCACGCATATTCGCCGCACCATCGTACGACTGACCCCTACACAAACTTATGTCGATATTTAAGGACACTAGCGCTTGTTTTATTGTCTTGAATATTTTGTGAGCTGACGTCTCTTCAATGGAATGAAATCCAAGAAAATCCTCGTGAAGGGCAAAGGAGGAATCCACGTAACGAATGCAGATCGACAGTTGTTCTTTCCGTGTAATATCTGCTGTTTCGTCGGCAATAATACTGAACCATTTTGCTTCGTGTATTTGGTTTATTTTTTTTTTAATAACCTCATTTGAACACTGTTTTAGTATTTCATTTTGGATTTCCGGTCCAAACCATTTAAACTTTTTCGGTCTCTCTATCCACGCTTTAATTTTGTCGTCATAGCGTGAACAAAAACTTAGAGTCTGACTAAAATTTGAATTAGCTTCTGAGTGGCCCCGCAAAGCCTGGCCTTGTCTAGCCAAGTGCAAAACAGTGTCAAACACTGCTTTAAGGCCCCTTCTATTATCCTCTTTCGATTTTCTTATGTTTCTGCCAACAACTTCCATCATTTGGTCCTGGCCCTCAGCAGCTAACTTTACTGACACACACTCGGCGTGGTGGCCACTTTTAGCGTGCTTTTTAATGGCAGACAAGCCTCGACGCCATGCATTAAAGCCATCGATCCAAGCCTTTCCTTGACCCTCCAAAAAATTTCGTAATCCTGGTCGAGCTCGGTCATTCTTCAACACCCACGAACACACGCTACATACCATTACATTATTTTCGGGTACATACTGTACCCAGTTATTATCTTCCACCCATTTTATATTGAATTTTCTGCCTTTGGTGGATTCTTTTGCTTGCTGGTCACGTAAGCTAAACGTGGGCTCTACCTCGGACTGTTGTGACGTGGGCTCTACCTCGGACTGTTGTGACGTGGGCTCTACATAGGACTGTTGTAACGTGGGCTCTACCTCGGACTGTTGTGACGTGGGCTCTACAAAGGACTGTTGTAACGTGGGCTCTACCTCGGACTGTTGTAACGTGGGCTCTACCTCGGACTGTTGTAACGTGGGCTCTACCTCGGACTGTTGCACTAGAGGTGTAGGTTTTTTGGCTAATACAGATGGAGTGTCCTTCGAAATTTTTGTAAAAAAACTTTGCAAGGAAGTTTGCTTATCGTGCTGTCTCTTCATTATATTACAGATATCGATTTATTAAAATCTGGCGCATTAACTGTATTCTGTCTAGCAACTGTATTGTAACCATAGTTACCGTGTTGATAAGTAATGACCTCCATTATTAAAACGTAACAATAGTCGTTATTTATTCACTTTGTTAAATTAATATATGCAGTCAAGTGGGGCCACTAAGGTCAAAGTCCACAATACTTGACATGCGTTCGTCACGTGTAGGCATATCACATTTCAAAACAATTTAGTTTTAATTTAAACAACATCCTGTTTTGTCTGGATACGTAATGAATATCGAAATGGACATACCGTTATACGGTATATTCTAGAACTGCAATTTAATAAATGTTAATTCTAAGCGGGTTAATTGATTAAATAGATTAAATTTATAAACGGTCCATGAAACTTTAGAAAATAAACTTTGATTTCGGGATAGCTTTTCGCTTTTCTTACGGTAATGCAACTGGCTGCCGTATGCGTTTCTCCAGACCTACAGCGCAAATTTTCGTGCGCGTGCGTCCATTTCTTTCCGAACTCGTCCGGACATCTGCCTACCTAAAGCGAAGTGCGCACAAATGTCACATATCCTAATATCCGTTTAATAGGGAAAGAGGTAGAAGCGTTTGCTTAATATATGAAATAATATTAAGGACGATTTTAAAAAACGGTAATTTAGACCTAACAAATTACGCAGTAGACGCTCTTTTGGCAAATCGCCGGGAGTGCGCCGCACTCCCGCACGCCCAGACTCTACGCCAGTGACTTTGTGCTATCTAACCGAGCAAAATTGTGCTATTTCTCTTTTTAAGACTTAACTCGCTTGTGTTTGCGTGTATAAACATAGTGCCTTATCAATAGACAACACAACATAATATTACTATTTATTAGAATACTCGGTTGACTAAGGAGAAAGCTGATCTTATGGTTGGATGCCAGGAGTTAAACGGTCTTCGAATAAATTTTGAAGAAGCTCAAAATACCAACGCAATGCAGGTATGTATAATGCCATATACTAAAATAGTACCACAGCCGAGTACTAGTAGACCCATTGCTGTGGTGTTGTCCCAGAATTCATGTGTTTATTTTTATTTGATTAAAAAAGTAGTGCCTATACATTGTAAACTGTTATTTCTACATTATGGCTGTAGTTTTGCAACAAATGTATTATTTTTAGTTACATAAAATCTGTAATGTCTTAATGAACAATATTTTGTTGTTACGGAAGGTCGCCCAAATTAATACATTGGAAGAGGAAAATAGACGATTAAAGGAAAACAACACCTTTGTGCAAGAACTACTTGATTCTTACAAGCAAGAAGCACAAAATAAAGCTAATGGTGAGTTTTTTTGTATTTATACTTTTTTCAATGAATTATATAAAAGTGTAAAATCAGCTTACTATGTATGTATTTTGGATGTATTTACAAGTATTAATTCGTTAAATGCAAAAATAAAACAAATATATATTACATGCAGACACTCCAGACTGGAGCCAAGGTGAACACATGTCTGTCGTTACTCAGTTTGAGGTAATAATATTGACATAGTTATTTTCCATAAATTAAGAAACTAGACAATAACTGTTATGTAACAACTACTGCCTAACATAAAGCTACATTAATTCACAAATATATATATTATATCTATTTAACACTTCACTATAATGTATGATTCAGGTGCAGGAGTTAAACATGAAAATCAACTCAATGCAAGAAACCTGGACGTGTCCTGAGGACTATGGGAAGATGCGGGCCGAATTAGAAGAACTTAAATCTTCAGTTTCTCATTTCAAGGATGAGAGAGATCAGACACAGGCAGAAATGCAGAAGAAGGATGTTGATCTTCGAAGCACCAAAATGGTTCTTGGTGATACCCAGCTGAAGTTATCGGCATCTATTGAAGAGCTTACGGCCACCAAATTGATGCTTAAAAAATCCAAAGTGGATTATCGTAGTTTAAAAATTGTATTGGATGATGCAAAGCTTAAACTTGATGAATCTCAGTCAAATGCGCAAGCTGTTAACTCTGAGTGTGACGATTTAAAATGTCAACTTGATAAGAAAACTGAAGAAATAAATGAGACTAATTCTGAGTTAGCAAGGTTAAAAGTTCAACTTAGTGAGCTTAAAAGCAATAGAAGTGAACTTGAAACCATTAAAGTTCAATTTGCGCAAAGTCAATCTTGCTATGAAAATGCTGTAAAAGATTTACAAAGATCTAGAGATGAAATGGCTGAAATGAAGTCTCATTTCGACTCCACCAACCAAGCATTATCCAATGAGTTGAGTGAAGCAAATACCAAGCTCAGCGTCAAGATAGAAAAACTCACGTCAGCAATGGAAGACAACAATGAAATGCAATTACAACTCGCACAATTTGCAAACACGAAGTTGCAGTTGGAGAAAATAGAGGAAAAATTGTTGCGGGTGGAAGATGAGCTTCAGAGGGAAGTTAAACAAAAGCTAGAATTGAAAAGCGATCTAAAAGTATTGGAAGCTACAGTTGTGGATTATCTTCAAGTAAAAGAAAATAATCAAAATCTTACCACCGACTTGCAAGCGAAGTGCAGTGAACTTCATAAGAATGAAAAAGAACTATCGAGTATGAAAGCAGCGCATGATACATTGATCCATCAATATCAGTCAGCTAAACTCAAGATTGAAGAAGCTGGTCAAAACTTAATAAATTTAACTTCTAGCAACGAAACTTTGACAGCAGAAATAACTGAATTGCGTTCAATGGTTCAAGCCAAATCAGCTGAGCTTCAAAATGCATTGGGTGAAAGTGAACAATTGAAAATTGGAATAAAGAAATTCGAAAATGTTCAATCCCAGTTGGATTGTTGTCGAAGTGAATTAGATGCAGAGAAAAAGAAATTTGTTGAAGCATCTTATGCACTTGAATCTGGGAGGGCAGGACTAAAATTGGCTGATGAAAATCTGTCTCAACTTCGAACAGAGTTGTCCAATGCAAGGTCTGATATTCGGACAAAAGATCAGAAGATAGCTGAGCTTACAGCAGATGTTAAAAACTTGAAGCGGAATCTCGAAGCATCAACAAATAAGGTTGTTGAGATGAGCGAGATTGCAAACAAACAAGTCGATTCTGCGGAATTTGAGGATTTAAAAAATCAGCATAATGCTGTGCTTATGGACCGTGAAGAAATAAGGACCAGGCTACAAAATGCATTAATTCGACTAGATCAATTTGAGGTCACGAAATTGGAATTAAACAAAACTTTGAGTCAACTCTCAACGAAGAATTCCCAACTTGAAGAAGTTGGGCTGGTTTGCCAATATCTTGGTTGTGATATCACATCCTTAAATTCCGTCGTTGGTGATTTGGTGGCACAGAATGGAAATCTAAAAAGCGGATTGCAAGAAAAATCTTGTCAAGTGCTTGAAGTTGGTGACCAAATGAACAGTGAAATTAAGTCACATGAGGTCACAAAATCCTTGCTCGAACAAACAATGTCGGAATTGGATCATTTGAAGTCAAAAACCGAAGAGGGAGCTGATAAGTTTGAAAACATGAGACAAAAAGCTGAACAACTTGAAAATAAAGTTGCGGAATTGGAGACGATTCGACATCAACTGCAGCAATTGAAAAATGATACTTCTGCGTTTGAAACCACAAAACTGCAGTTAAGGAAGATGGAACAAGATCATGTTCAAAACGTAAATTCCAATTTAGAAATGGAAAACATCAGACTTGAATTACAGTCGACCAAAGATGTTCTGGATGTGACAAAACAAGATCTGTTTAACTTTAAAGAGAAATATCTCAATGTCTCTTCTAAAGTTGTAAGCTTGAAAGAAAACCTATTGTTGAAAACAAGTGAATACGATGTCGCATTCAGTGCTAAGGTCAAAGAAGTTAAAGAAAGAGAATCATCTCTTCAAATTGCAAGAGGTCAAGTTGAAGAAATCAAACTAGCATATGAGCAGCTGCGAGCCGAGCTGGCAACGACCTCCACTGCTCTGTTATCTGCGGAAAGTGAGAAGAGCAAATTGCAGGAAGAACTATCTGGCATGTCGGCAAGACTCAAAGCAATCGATGTTGAGATGAAGGACCGGTTGGCGGCATCAAGTGACCACGAGGTTGCACTTGCAGCCGAAAATGCTAATCTCAAGTTGGAGCTAGAGAGGCTGGAGCAACAACAGAAGATGATGGAATCGAAGTATGCTGGAAATATCCACAGTATTAGTGAAAAAACAGGTAAATTTGAGAATAATTTTACCTTTATTTTATAATTTAAGATTAACACTGATTAAATTGATAAAGTTTTGCATTCCTACTGGAGTCTTGATGATTTCTCAATTTCAAGTAAAAACTTTTTATGCTACTGATATTGGTGTTTACAATGATTCTATATCTTCACTAATGTATTAACCAACATGACCTTGCAATTTACCCATTTCCCTACCAATTTAAAATGAAACCATCTAACCAACCAATCCATTGTTACAGAACTTCACAAGAAGATATTAAGAAATGAATTAGATGAGAAATCTAAGGAGGTAACTTTGTAATATATACTCCAACTTTTGTTGTTACGATGGGATAGGTAACATAGGTTATTTATGTTTATCTCGGTGAATAGGAAAACACAAGCAAATATTATCACATGTTCAATCATTTGATTCGCTTAGCATTACAAAAGGGAGCATTTACCTTTTCTTTCCTTTTTGTATTATAACGAGATCAAATGGTAACAAAAAAAAATGTTAAGGCGTTGCATTTTGTGTGTTGCATAGATTGAATCCCAAACTCTGGAGGCTGAACGAGCTTGGAAGTTGATTTCGCATCGTGAGATGGAAATTAAGTCGCTGAACGACCGAGTGAAGACCATCGAAAGCTCCAACGATGATTTGAAGATGCGACTCCAATCGAGTGAGATTGAGAGGGAAGGATTGATGATGAAATTGTCGAAAAAGTCGCAGGGTGTTCAAAGACTGAAGATGGTCGCCAAATCATTGGATCAAAAACTGTTAAAGAGCAAAAATCTTGACAGAAGCGAAAAGTTTGAATTGATGGAAATGTTGAACGAACTCTACCAGGGGGTGAGTTTAGATTTATTATATTTTACTTAAACACCAATACGCCGTTTTTGAAAAACCATTTATTTTAAAACTAAAACCAGTTTACATGCTCATATTGTTCCAGCTTGACCCATGTAAAAGTGTACTGGAACAAAGTCACAATGATTCCTTAGCACAACACCGCATGGAATCCAGGTAATTCTTCCTAAATAACCACCCAGTTGCAAAATTCCAATCTGTTTCCGAATATCACTTGAGGTTGATGATGATAACTTTATGTGGCGTTACCAGTTCGCCTTTTTTATTTGCATTAGATTGGAAGAGTTGGAAAGAAAAATGCGAAGCTCAAAATATATCGATCAACGAACCTTTACTTACGTCGATGATCATCAGGTACATGTTTGTTTTGTTACTAACATATTTTTCTTAATTAACAGCAGTTCGTACATGGGTTTTGATATTGAAGTTGTTAAACAATCCTATGGACGAATCATTTTTAATAGAATATACAGACATAAACTTATTATCATAATAAAATAATTATTAAAATAATGAAATGTTAATAATAAATTACAGATTGTATCTTACATTATATATATATACTGGTGTCACATTTTAAATGGTGGCGGATATGTCGGGTTTGACACTCTTGTTGCAGCAATCACGAAGTTGGTCCCTTAATCACAAGCGTCACATTAAACTTCTATATATATGTATTCACAGGCATCAACAATGCACACTCCAAGCAAGCTGTACAGGGCGGCAAGTGATGATAATATCGCCACACCAACAAACAACGACTTGCGTTTCTCTGAACAGATCAAATCCGTTAGCCATGAATATCTGAACGACTCTTTGGTGTGTTATTGTTTATATTTAAAGCCATATGTACCTCTGAACAAATAATGTCAGTTATCTAATATACAGAATTTAAATTTATATCATCTTGCTTTTTTGTATAAAAGCCAAGATTTTAATTGCATTTCTAGGTACTTGTTTAGCCAACAACGGTAAATTCAAGTAATAGATTTTTTTTAATTAATACCCACTTCCGTATTTGTGATACGGGTAGAAAATAGTAAGATTATTTCTGGTAAAAAATTTTGATATTTTTTGTTTTCTGACATTATTTTGCATGTGGCTAAAAATGTTTTGTAAATTGACAGGAATCTGTCACTCCACGGAAAACAACAAATCAAGCAAGATCTCATGGTTTTAACTGTACGTAGCCTATTTTTTCATTACCTATTTGAGCCTACATATATAAGGTTGATGTATTACTCATGTTTTTTTTAATATATTTGTGATATCAAAATATAATACGTAGCTTCAAAATATATTTCTGCATGCTATCTGATATTAGGTATTGTTGTCTGCTACAAAGACATACATATAATGTAAGATTTTTAACATTGTAAATTCATCATTAAAAAATAAAACTTTTTAATTTTGTTAAAAACATTTTTTAAACTGTGCAGTAAACTCAACGTTAGATCAACCTCGTGTGGACAAAAGAATGAGTCGAAGCTGCATGAGTGTGGAAAGCTCATTCATCAATCCATCCACTCCAACCCAACATCTCACCTTCAGTAAGTTGTATAATGTGGTAGCAATAGAGGATATTATAAGAACTATACTGCTATACCTTGCATCAGAGTATTGTGTGTCATTTGTAATTAATGACTATCGCAATGAACGTAACATTCTGAAATCACACAATATCTTTTATAATTGTTTTTTTAGACCAAATAGACACTTAATGAGTTTGTAACAATCCGATTTCCAAATTTATTAAAAAATAAAATGTAGGCTTTTGTCTTCTATTTAATTTGCAGTGTTGCAAATGCTAAATGAATTGTATGGTTGTTATAGATACTGGAAACCATAACACGCTTTAAATTGATATATTAACACAAGAAATGCTATGATTACCAACGTCACCTGCACAGGTACAGGAGATCTCAGTCAAGAATGTCCACTCACATCCACCAAAGTAAATAGCAGATCACATCTTGGTTTCATGCCTTCATTTGATTCCAAACATGGTATGTCATTGACTTCATAATTTAAATAATTTTGTCAAACTTAAAAATTTTTAAATTTCATTTATGGATTCATTTTTTAACTGCCATGGATTTGGTATTTGAATAATGATCAGTTATATTATTTTATTAGGTTTCTTTAAAACTAAAAATAATTTAAACTAATAATAATCCAGAAAACTGAAAATGATTGAATATTAGTTCCACTTGGTATAAAATCAATGCTTTGCAATATAACTTACACCCATACCAGGTGACTCTTTTGGTAAAGGCTTGAACCCATAATATCCATATATGTTCAATGAAGGTATTTGTTCCATTCTATCATCCACAGACGAGCAAACCAGTGAAAGTTTCACTTTAGAGAAGATTCAATATTCCTGCTCTGTCATTCGTAATAGTAGGGATCTATTATTTGGCACGTCATGCAACATTATTCAGTTTCATTTTTGTTTTATAGCTTTCCAACTATTGCAAGAATCCGCAAACATGTTAAAACAAAACTTACAATTGAATGCTTAATGCGATCCATGCAAATAATAAGATTTGTTAACTTTTTAAATTGTCACAAAAATTTAAAATATCAGTAATGTCAGAATGGTATAACATGCTAGCAGATATATGTTCACAAACTGATACTGATTCATCATAATGTTGCATTTCGACGACGTCAACTAAAAGGAACAAAAACGTGTTCTAACAAAATCAACTTTTAACTCGCATGCGCTACCCCCAATGCATATTTTCCATATTTATTTCTTTTAAAGATTTTGAACTTCATGGCATGGCCTTTTGTGTTATGCATGTCTAAAAAATAAGCAAGTTTTATAAAGGCTGCACGCTGGCTGGTTTAACTGGTATTCTACTAAACGGTTTGACTTATTCTAATTACTAATATTTTACACATTAAATATATATAAGAAACTACAACCACATATTACCTCTGCTTATCCAAGAATCTAATGGATAGTCTTTTTCACATAGTTTTATTATTCACCTCAAGACTATAGAAAACCAGCTTCCGCCGATTCTGTACAATTAAAATTTCAAATTCCAATAGTGGCCAATCTGTTCATTTCTTCTTAAACCCAACCATCCCATTTTTAACAATTTCCTTCGAGGGTATATTGTCCCAAAATAAACCTATTCTCCACACAGGGTTATCGACTCAAGATGAACCCGATGAGCCACAATACACTGAGTCAATCCATGACAGAGTCCGGGAATTACAGAATCGAAACGCATTACGAAGGCCACATCTGAAGTCATCCTACCCGATTGAAACACAGGTAAGTTTATAAGAGATGCATGATTAAAAACTTACCTAATAATTAAAATCCATGATAAGTTTTCATATCGCTGATGTGGATTAGCTTCTGTATGTTCATGGTTGTATTTTTCTTTCATGCATCCTGAAAACCAGTTTTTAAAAAGTAATTGAAAAATGTGTTTGATAATAAAAAATCCCATTCAATACAAAGCCTCTTTTTCGTTTGTTCTAAATTACAAAGCTATGAAACTTGATACTTGTGCCTTGTGGTGTAATAATTTCATCAGATACTTCGCAATTATATAATTGCACTTCTGCATGTGCAGCCTATGTATTGGTGCTGAATTACATTTTGTTCAAATGTTAAGGGTGCGATTTTCACTGAGGAAAGATTTCCTGACTTCGGACGGGTCTGTATATCACTTGTGTGTGTTCCCACCTTGTGCTGTGGTAACCCACTGACGTATATTGCCACCTACGGTCATATTGCCACCTTCCACATACTGCTGTGCCATGTTTTCTTTTTTTCCTTTTCTTTGTAACATCTGGTGGACTGTTTTATTTCTTAATGAAAAAAAGAGCTCAATGTGTTACATGCTTTAGCCCACCAACACTAATTATTGCCCACTTACCACCATTTCTAATATGTTGTATTTATATTATATATACAAATATCCACTGTCTGGTTATGATCCACATGTATATGAGAAAAAAAAAATGAACAAAATATAACATTTTCCTGATTCACCAGGGTAAAACGCCGAGTAAATGTGATGAATCAATTCGTTTGGGTGAATCATCCATTCAGCATCAAAGTAAGTCAATATTATTACTTCTATTTTATGTTTGTTGTCAAGTTACAACTTGTATTATTTTACTCTTGATTTATTGCTTGTGATATCCGATGCTAAATTAACATTCAAATATAACATTTCGCCATTTAACAACTAAAGTTTTATTCTACCAAATCGAAGTTAAGTGATAATATTAGTAATAAATTTAATAAATGTGATTGTTTTATATTCCCAGTCAAATCGCTGCCTGGTTTCCGACACCAAAGTTCAACATCTGGAAATTCCTCTGGATATGGGTTGAAACGGAAAACGATAGTTCCTATGGAAACAGGCTCACCAAAGGTAGAAAGTTTGTTTGTAAATATGAATCTTTCCGTGGCAAAATTGACCAACATTATCGCCGTCATGAAGTGCTTTATAATGGTTGTTATCCTGGTCTCCAATCAACTTGTGTTACTGTTTCATGCCCCTATTGCAGTGGTTCCCAACCTTTTTTAGTGTCGGGGCCAAATTTCAAATTTTAGAATAAGTATGGAGCCGCATGAAAACACACTGCTTTAAGAAAACAGTGACGTAACAATAGCAGCCTTTTCACTACTTTCTTTGCCTCTTATCTTAACTATGAAGTTAAAACTCCTTTCCCAGCCTTTAAACTAAGCAAGGGTAATTTTAGAATACTAATTATATTTTTTTTATTATTAGAATCAGATTCTAATACTTTTTAGGGGATTTTCAATGGTCAATGAGAGCCGCAAGAAGGCTAGTTGGGGGCCGCATGCGGCTCTCGGAGCCGCGGTTGGGAATCACTGCCCTATTGTATAATATGTGGTGGCACCTCACTACACAAGTTATTATTAAACTTAAGCAGATTCATTATTTTTTTTGCACAGAATCGACGAGAGACGATGAATTTACGTTCATCAACGAGACGTCAAACTATTTTCGGTTCGGGCTTAACAAAGACTAAGGTTAGTGATTTAGATTGCACACAGGAACATTTCGAAATTTTGTACAAAATTTTGCATTCCATAACTAGGGTCGATTGCCGTAATATTTAAGTTTTCAAAAGCTAAAATCCTATTCATTTCATAAAAACTGTGTTTAAAAAAAAATTATTTTCCCACAGTAATTTGCATTGGCACGCTCTTTATGGGGCACTACTGTAGCCGTGCAAAGAATAAAATTTGTAATAACTTTTATTTGTTGAACGGTTATGGTGTTTTTATATTTTAAATTTTTCATACCAGTATGGCTTTAATAAATATGATTCATTAATGTGTTTTCCAACAAACAGAGGGAGAGTCGCAACACACCACCGAGAAAATCCACGATGTTTGAAATCCAGAACACCCCGCCACGAGCTGTAACACGGAGGCGACAGAAAGCGAGCATCTCACAAGGTTGGTTGTTATGCGTTGGTGCGATGTCAAACCACTGTCTGCTTCCATCCATCTTGTGCTCAGCATGCACAATGGTTGTTTAAGCCAATGTTGCATTCTGAAAATAAAGTAGTTACTAGACCAGGGGTGGGCACACATTTTAAATCAGGGGCCAGAAGTATTTCATTCTTACTCTTAAACTGGCGGGCCAAGTGATTGAGCCGCCACTTACATAGTTTGTTACTGTTAATAAAAAACACTCAACTAAGAAATGCATGTATCTGTGATATCATAATTTAGTTGTCGGTCGCTATTTAGACTTACGACATGACAATAACATCCGGTGCGTTTTGGCCTGCGGACGGTAGTTTGCCTATGTCTGAAACTGAACTAGACTGAATAAAAAATTCAAAGGAATCTATTAAACTCTTAGTCAAAGTAACGCCGTTATATACTTAAAATTAACAAACAGTATGATTGTTAGATAAACCTGCTGACAAGGTACGTGAAGCTGGCAGAAAGACTCCAAGTTTGGTAAGTTGTGCGTTTTGGAAGTCCCGTGTACTCACTATACGAAACTTGTATTTGTTTAGATTTGCAAATAATCATATAACAAATAGACATTCAAAATTTATAAATAGAATTCAAGTAACTGTGCATTTAAATTACGGTTTCGTTTACAGATGGATCGTCTTCGAAAACCCTTGTCCAAATTAACAAATTAACGTCCCTGAACTAATTGTCAACACGACTCTAATGCTCAAATAAACCTCACTGTCTGAGCGGTTTTTATTCACATGAACAATACACAAAGAGTAGTGACAAAATGAAGAATAAAATTTCGAACTTTGTTCAAAATCATTTGACTTGGCAAATAAGTGCAATGTTATGGCTCCTCGGTTTCCGACTGCTTGCGAAAACAAGAGAAAAATGAACTTTGACCGGTGGTGTTGGCCATGAGCATCGGGACCTGGTTCTTGTGGGTGATGTGTATCTGTGGACAGCAAAACAGCGCCATTAACACGTCCGTCGGTAATAGACGAAAAACAAACACCCAGTGCCAATTCATCATGCATTCCTGCTCGAATTCGAACGGAAAGTTAAAACCCAACTTACACTGCATGGGATTTGCATCCACGGTTCCCCATCAACTTGCATCGGGAATAAAAGCTTCGTGCTGTGATGAAAATCATTAATTACTTTCACAACGAATCACTTTTTTAACGTAGCAGTACTGCCATTATGTTGAAATAAATATAACAATCGATAATGCGTAATGTTTCATGCTGATTTTTATAACCAGCTTGTTAGAATAAAAAGTCGTCAAACAGTAGTTGTTGCTCGAATGTAACGACTCACTTGATTTTGATGTCACTGCCCTGAGCAAGTCGCTTCCCTGCGCGGAGTCCTGCCATAATCTGACCCACTTCCATGGCTCCTTCCAAACCAACCACTTCCAGCAGTTTATCTCCCATATCTGGATGGTAAAATGACATCTTACTTGGTTTCATTCAGTTTGCAAATAACCTGAATAGGACTACCGTCACCCTTTAAAATGGTATATTCAAATGTATACAGGCTATGTTCTAAGGTACAGTAAATATTAAACATTGCAATGGTAATATACGAGTAAGAATAAATTAATTGGTTCAGCCGTCATTCAAAGAAATCCTTCCACAATATCAAAGAGTCGAACCTTGCACTGCGTGTTTCAAGTCAATTGGATTGTTTGGGTCTCTTCTTTTCTTCTTCGTCGGGCCCCACAAATTGGTTCCCCCGTACACACTAGGAATGTTTAAGATGGCGATGCCTTGAAACCTATTCCGAGACACCGATTCCAACTTCTCTCCGTCCACCTGCGTAAATGCGACACTGCATCGTCGTTTGTCTTAGGTGTGAAAAAAAGAACTAGCTTCCCATGAGCTCAAAATCAATAAAAGCAGATTATTACTCGCACCGAGATTAATTAATTCGCAGTGAGAAATAATTAAAACGGCGAATACAACATTCGCAATGCTTCATCGGGATAGCATTGCCATATAACAGATGATCAATACCAGCCAGATGATGTTATTGTGAATCATACTATAATAAGTGCGGTATAATTTCTATACAAGCGCGTTGAAAAAATCCATAAGTCAACGCTTTCGTTTTTTGTAAACCCAAGAAAGAAAGGACGTTTATTTTCTTGACGTAAGCGAAACAATTAAAGTTAATGACCTCGTCTGTTTTGTTTGATTTTATCGTCATGCCAGGGTTGACATTTGATAAAAATAAACTGGTCCGTAGCTCTTTCGTTAATGTAATAATATAGACTTGGTGATTTGGTTTTAAGGCGCCTCATACTCTTTAACTTTTATGTTACCTTTTTAGTAATGTAGGAATAATATTAATAAATTTATTTCTGAACTGAGTATTATAAAATAAATAAGCTGTGGTTCAGTCTTGAATTGAAATGGACGGCAGTCGACAACGCCTGCTTTGCATTGTCAATTGTGTTTTCACATCATTTCTCTTGATAAGAAAACGCTTAAAAGTTTTGTTGTTATCCCAGCGCCATTTCAATACTTTCGGACGAACCCTGCAACTTACCAGGACTTCTAAGTTGTCGTGAAGTTTCTTGCACGAGGCCGCGAACGTTTCGGTTGTTCCAAATGCTGAATACCACAGCTTATTCTTCATGCGACTGTTGAACTTTTCGGGATGTTTTTCACGCATGACGTGGAATTTCCGACATATGGAAGCGTCCTGCGCCCATTGTACACAATAACGTTATAAATCTGATGTTATTAAGTCAATCAATCACCAATACGGATGATTACAATGCTCAAGTATACAATATTATACAAATAATATAACGCACCACGCCGATAGAGAAGTAGTTGTTCATTATGGAAAGTGGGACTGGGTCGCCAACTTCACGACTTCCGGCTTCTGGTTTGACGTTTAGATTCCATCGATCCATCGGAACAGATAAGCTGTTCTCGACCTGCTGCAGAACCTTCATCACACTGGTGCCTTCGTAGCCTGCAATTCCCGCCATTACGCGTTGCTTATCTGGACCGTTTATTATAACATACCGCCTCCCCAGCGAAGACAACGTGCAAGGTCATTCCCGGTGCCGAGAGGAAGAATGGCGACCGGAGGTCGGTGCAAGATCTGGCTTTTATCTGTCATTAATTGTTAAAACAAACAATGAAACCTGTGCATAAACCCCATTGCAGGGTAATGACGGCTTTTATCGTCTCTAAGCATGTAATTCGTTATTTAATGGCGAATCATAAGATTACTTATCCGCAGTATGAAGACACAAGTGGTACTACATTTTATTTGAATGGTTAAATGGATTGTTGGGAGTAAATTACGTCCTGTGAAGCATAAGGGTATACAAGAAAATCAATTGTTTAAAGGCTGTATATTTTATCTAAATTTGAGATCCGAATATTAGTCGCTCAGATTTTCTAACAATCGTAAAACTCACCGATGCAATCTAGAATCCAGCCGACTGTGCCGTCGCCGCCACAGCAAAGCACTCGAAAGCCTTCTACGTCGTGAAAGAAGTTGAGACCGGGCATCGGACCACCTTGGCTTAGATTGTAAACTTGCCTTGGGTTCAGCAAACTTTGCATCTTTCTTAAAAGTCTGTTTCACAATATTTAAATTAAAACCACGCGCGATTAACCGAATTTAGAAATTTTCACCTGACTCCCTGTTTCCCACCACTTTTGGGGTTGATAAACACTAGAACAGGATGAGTTCCTGGCAGTGGTGATATCTGAAGACCTTGTCCATCCCACGTCATCGAGTTCATTCGTTTCATGAACTTGGCTGCGTGATAAACATCTATGATTTCTCCATTCACCCCGGTATTTAATATTCAGCTGTTATACAAAATACGAAGAACTTACATTTGTCATTAGTTGAGTTGTGTGTCGTTTCATTAGAACTATTCTCTCTGGAACGACTCTCTTTCTCTTGCTGCAATTCATGTAGTCGATATGAAATTCAATCACCGATTGGCCAATACATTAAGCTAATTAAACAACTTACAAGCAAGCCCGGACAGATACAGCTCGGAGGTAAAGTGTGAGCCCGCATTTTGCCCATATCACACTCAGCTGATATATGTGACGCGCATTTGTTGTGGTACTGAAACACGAGAATGTATTATAATTATGCACAGTACAATTTGCATTACCAAGCCTAAAGGTATATCTATATATATGCACAGCCAGTATTCCGTATTACATATAGAAACGTTTTACCACAGCAACTATGCAAATGATATGTTTTCGTGTTTTACACTGACGAAAATAACTTTAAAACAATTAATCTTATGAACTTACAGTTGCTTGGCACCATCTGCAATGTAATCCGGTCAGTCCTTGATAACATTTGATGGGTTTCTTGCATTTATCACACGGACCTGCGTTGTTCCCTTCCACCCAGACGTGACTTAGTTTCTGTCGATTTGTATAAAGAAGTGTAAATGAGATGCAAATATACCTTGCGTCCATCGCATCTTTCGCAACACAGACGACGCGAAGGTGATTCATTATGTATGAGCTGCATACATTGCAACACGGAAAAACGGTATTATTTCTGCAACTTTGTCCACGCTGTATGGACATGTTTCATAGCTTTACGCGAGATTAGTTACATAGTTTTATTGCAATCAGTGCCAAAATTCTTTCGGGCCCTACGAATTAACTTGCTAATATAAAAATTATAAGCTTCAAACTTAGCTTTGATCAATCGACTGTTTAAAAATTATTACAATAGCGTCTACGATGACGTTTTTAGTACGTTTTATGTGATTAAACAAAGAATAAGATATGAATGTGAACAAGGTGATAATCAAGACTGGGAACCATCCGACTTAGTGTTAATGCTCTTCAAGCAGACACTTACCGCTGCTTCTTTCGCTGATTTAACATAGGTCTGGATACAGTTTGCTGGCACTTTGCTGACACATCGCTCATGGGCAGTGTACTTGCAAACTAAAAAAACATGAAATTTGTTTTATAAACAACGCATAACGTACTTTTAAACAATTATGTTTTTTACATGAACAGACAATTTTCGTTACTAAAAGTTACCTGGGTTTAACACTGTAGGAACCACTTTGGTCATTGTTACCAAACAATACGCCTCTTTTTGCAAAACATTATTTAATAAGAAACCATGTCGTCATATTTACTTATTGTAAATTTTGTTTCTCAAATTTGTGCTGGAAGAGTATTTTAGATGTTTATTTTTGAAGAGATTTATATTCTGGAGCTCCAACTAGTTTTATGCGGTTATCCCAAAACAAAAATATTTAATTGTGTGTGATGTTAATCACGTGCTTTAAACTCTTTAGGTAATGTTCCACTAATTGCGTTTAAAATTCGAATGAATAATTTTCGCTAAAACAAAAACAAGCTTGCTTAAAAAAAGTCATCAACTATTGTATGTTTTACGACATAATAGACTAGGTCACTGGAGCATCGACAGTTCAGTTTTCTGTCGAGGTTAAAACGACTTCGAAAATAGAAATAGACGAACTACATGTAGGGATATCAACAAACAAATGATTGCACCTAGTTTCGCTTTAAAATCTAACAACGTAAATGTTAATCGAAAAACCATGACTCAAACCTGGTACGTAATTTTATATCAAATTAAACAACCAGAAAAAAGTGACCTAAAGCGAGAGCAGCTAAGTGTTTAACTAAAATAGCTGTCTAGGATAAGATCACAATATAATACTGCTTATTGCTATTGTAATATGAAAAAATAATGAATTATAGCGACTGTTATTTTAGTTAGTTGAAATTTACAAGAGTGTAAAACAGTGTTTCACAACATACAAGAGTAGTATCTTGATGTTTTATCTCTGTGAATATGAAAACGCAAGGAGCGTTGTCACACGGGCAATCGCCAGATTACCCGAATACGTAAAAGAGCGTTCTCATTCTCACGGGTAACCTTCAGATCACTTCGCGCCAACCGTCGGTTTAATATATACAGGCCATTTAAGAACTTTTAAATCTTGTTTTGTTTTTAAGTTATTTATGGTTCTGGGTTAGTGACCTGTTTATATCTTTAATTTAAAAGGCAATGATAACAAATTGTAAGCAGACAATTTGTTAAGTTACCACAATCTGAATTACATTACAACTACAAAGACTGTATTAATTTGACCTATGTCAAGTTTTTTAGTCACTAAACTGAATTATTATAAAAATACCAAAATTATATTAATAGAAAACTAGATATTATTGACGATTGGTTTACAACATGTGAACCATATTCAAACTTGTAGCTCTGAATATAAACTGACTTCCTCTTATGGTCATTTCTACTGACTGTTCCTCGCGCCATTCACGTCGTTTAAATTGGTGTCGTATTTAAACAACTCTTGTTATGTTTAAACAATGAGTATTTATAGATCACAATAGTACCCGGACCACTATTTCGCGTTGACATTCTTTGAATGGAACTGGTATACTCTTATTTCATACTAACACATTATGGCGTATTCGTGTAGGTTGGCTGTATAAGCGCGCTGTCTGATTTCATTTCTATATAATAAAGTGACCTGCGAACGCGTCATCAAAATTGCACTCGCTCGTTTAATAATGAAACACGAACATCAAATATTGATATTAGGCCTCTAAAGATCTATAAATAACAAAAAAACTCTTTCCAATATACCCAATAACCATATAATCAACGAACAAAAGCAAAGGTAGGCCACATCGCAAAGCAAAACATATCTGCGGTTTTTAAACCTACCCCTGGGAAGGAATGTCTTTATTGACCGAAATAACTACAAAAAAGGAATAAAAACAACACAGAATACCAGTGCTCGTCGAACGTCTTAATTCAAAGGAATCTATTTTCATATTTAACCTTGATTTCAATACATCAAGGACGCGTTTAAAACTTACATGTGCAGCAGAGGCCTTGCTTTCCTACGCCCACCAGCATGGTCAAGCAAAAGTTGCAGTATGCGGGTGGACTGAAGTGTTTCAATCGCCACGCGTGACTACCGTCGTCTTTTATATTCTGTGACATCACAATCATTTGTTTTGCATAATTTCTTAGTAAAACGACAGGAAAACTGAGAGTGATATCACCGCTTGTCAGCATATCCCCACATAAAGAAAATTCGATTTCATACATACAATACATACAATAGTGATTTATAACCTCACCGTTTCGAGACCAAGCAGTACAAGAAGTGGAATAGACGTTAATCCGCCTTGGATCCACTCGTTTAACGTGACGACCCCATCCCCGTCGTAGTCAATTTCTTGTAACATTTCTTCGAGTATCTTGGAAGAGTATGAGATTTTTTGTTAAATTGTATTGGAAAGGGACTCAGTTGTGATATATCTGTTATATGTTATATTTAATATATAGCTGCAATAGACGCAGCTGTAATAAGTTTCAATAGGCAGCATGTTATACTGTCTTTGTGCAAGGTGTTATATGTGATTAAAATGAGTCTAAATTATGGAGGGTTTAATACGATTCAAGTTTCCCCTTAAACTCAGTTATCTAAACTGTCGCTTGATCCAAATTGTAAAGTTGTGAATTCAATTTATTTGTTTGTAATAAAGATTGTGAGTAGCCTATTTATAGAAATTAGAATCGCAAACTCGCCTTTATCTCACACATAATGGCCAGTGTGGAATAACTAGAAAACCAACAAGTTTCTATCCATACATCAAAACACAACTAACCGGTCTAAGCTCCGTAACGTCCCAACCTAAGTATTCGGCGACATGCATCATCTGATTCACTATTCTCTCCATTTCCTTTAAAAATGAACGTTTTATATAAAAGAAAATTCCCAAATATTTCCATTCAAATGCATCTCACCGTGCTATCTAAATTTCCATTCCCATCGGTGTCGTACAGTTTGAAGACAACTAGATACAATTACGGATTATGGAAAAGTAAATTTGGAAAATATATATGTTCCGTGCAAAGTTGCACGATATACAATTCGGATTGTTCCACAGTACATTAAGACAATCCAGACAGCATTGAACGCCCAGGACAATTATATGGATCCCATGGATGGGAAGCATGGGCCGTCACACAATTAAACATCTTCCCCTACGTACAACGGTACTGGGTAGTAGACAATCAAATATCAGGAATGAACGAAACATCAACTTTTGGTTCTCAAATTAGAGATTATTTATAAACAAACAAGATTAAACCACACATCATCTTCCACACAGTTTTGTTTGTTAGCAATGTTATTGGTAATAATATAAAAGCACAATTTGTTGTCTTTAAAAAAGCAATAGATGTGTAATAATAAGAACACATCTAATTTCCGGTTAAGTACAGATAACACATGTTACAGCTTAACCTACATTGTAATTTATCTTCCGGCCGCCCACCCTCCAATAGAGAAAGATAACAAGCAATATCTTTTAAGTGAACGGATTCGTTGTCGGTGGGCATAGTGGTCGCCCTCGGCTTCTCATTGCTTCCTGTTATCCCTGACGTGATCGCTTTGAAGGCGTTGGCTGAACAAAAATAGTGTGATGTTAGATTTTATTTTCACTCTATGATATGGTGATCTTTACCAGGTATCAATTTGGATGTTCTGTCTGATTTTTGATTATCCGTCTTTGTCACGCCCAGATGGTTATTTTCTTTTACTTCTTTTGAATTGGATGAATCTAAACGGAAAATCAGGTAAATAGCACTTGTGCATAAACTTGATCTAGAAAAACCAACCTTCTATACTATTAGAATCGTTAACAGCATCATCACTGTTAACTTCCTTAGTTTCTTGAGTCACAGCACTGCCGCCCATACTTTTAATAATACTATCGCCGCACGATCCTGTAGTATACCAACATATATAGCAGGTTAGGCATAAATTAATCACGATATTTGCTATAACAGTATGAAACGTCGAACGAATGCTGATAACATGCGTGTTAGCTGCGTATTTCCTCTTGCAACGGTTGTTGTTTACATAATAACTCATCCAGAGGTGACTTCATAAATACAAAAGTGAGTTGTGGCAAATAAAGCTTTTTTGAAAGCGATCAAAACAAACGTGATGTAATGAGTTTAGCGGCGTTGAAATGATGGCAATGAAGAAACCCATGCAGCTACATCTAACCTGCAACTGACACACAAGCTAGTGCGGTTGGAATTGAAAGATCGATTGCTGCAGTTTGACCTATCGCCAAAAATTTATGTTTTAACCTTATTTTGTTGATGTTCACAAGTGAACTCTATTGCTAGAATTATATTCCATAAGTACACTTACCCTGGGAAAGTGGCCGTATAGTTTGATTGGACGATTTTTGGAAAGACCTAAACATGTGAGCGCAAAAGTCATCTGTCAAGTCAGTGTCGAGATAGGTTTCCATGAAAAGCTTGAAGCCAGCATAATCGATCGGCTGGGGAATTTAGTATCGTTAAAACATACTATTAATCCTGCGAGGACACATAATGATGGTGAGATTTGTGCCGCTTGTCACGAGAATCGATACACTGTGTAAATGGCACTGACCTTATAAAAAGTAGCTCAGTAATTCAATGAAACTATCTATAAGATGAAGTTACATATTCCACATTCAATTGGTGATGGAAACAACTATATGACGTGGTGAATTTGATGATTGCACTAATGAACTCATGCATGATAATATCTTACTAGTCTTTCTATGTCGCCGTGTGAAAGCTTGTGAAGATAGGTTTTAGTAATATGCGCCCCAGGGGAAGATTAAAGGGTTTGTTTTGTTGCACACAAATAACGTTGTAGACAACCATGTGTGTCTACAGGTTTTACCTTCTCTTTGTTGTACTTGGATAATATCCCATCTTCGTTGAACTCCGCCATAACGTCGGATAGTTTTTTCGGGGAATCTATTGTTAGAATGCAAGCGCCATTGTTAATTGTTTACAAGTAACAATACAGTATTGTTTATAAGTAACAGCGGCCGTACTTACATTCTGCATATTTTTGTAGTCTTTCAAATTCTTCTGGTGTTAATGTGACGAACTCTCCATCTGAAGCACCAGACATCTCCCAATATGTCACAGTACAACTTGATATCGGGTATATTAAGGTTGCTTCACCAACCGAATCAAAACTAATACTATTATAATGTAGAGCTAACAAAGATTAAAGGGTGTTATTAGCAAACGCAGCTTCCAAACCCTCACTGTTCTTAAATTATTCATTTAAAATGGCTTGCATCGACGGATGTATTGATTATTAAGCTGGACCGGGAAAACAGTCGATTTCACACTGCAGCTCTCAATTAAAACCGGAAGCTGCATTGTTTTACCAACCGCACTATGAACTCATCATATCCTGAATAATATCAAGCGTATAATCTCGAATATATACCTTACAGCAATATCAGTGTAGATTCGGATTACCAGATTAAACTGGCTTATACGCGAAGAACAATTGTGATGGCCATTTTATTAATACAAAACCGCAGTTTCTGAAAGGATTTAAAGTGCTTTGAAGAACCTTTAACAAAACGCATGTAAATAAAACAGTTATGTTTCTTTAGAGGGAATAAACTGTGCAAAAACTTGCGTGTGGCGTTACAATTGGACACGCCTAGAAATTACTACATTGCCATAAAATTACTGAAGCGTAACTTCTACGACGCTACAAGAATTGTTACGTTGTTTATCTAGAACGTCTCTTAAAACTCCTGAACTATCAATACACTGCGGAGATGGCCTAGGTTGACTTGCGGTAGAAATGTATAACAAGTTAAGTTACCCGTCGATTGTTTTCACGAAGTAATGAGCACTGTTTAGTACATTCAGTAAATCTGAAATTGAAATCGATAAACGGAATCGAATGCTGATTATTGATTGGCCCTGCAGCGCGACCTGGTTCTAACTAAAACACCTTTGATAACTTTAAGCCTTATTGTATACTGCCGACGATACTGAATAAACACAGCTAACTGTGACGCATATGCCAACAACGACTGGGTAGCAGCTGAATTCATGTTAACTCATTAGTGCTGATCTTTTACTACATTCTTTCGTTTGTCCAAAAGTCTGTTCAATCGTTCAGTCTAAAGTACTTACACCTTTTTAAGTTCATTTACTTTTAATCTGGAAACACTGCCGACGAATGATTCAAAGGAAACACTGCAGTGATTTTATACTCGTACACCGCAGAATACTACACCAACAACAACAAGAAACTGACGCTCAGACCGCTTCAACCTTCTCCGGTTTGGTCACTGGCAGACCACTGAAGCGTGTGACGTCAAAATGCGTACGTGCGTAAAAACGTGGAAAACAAAGATCAATCTTTGCGAGTGACGGGAATAACAAACCAAACAACCAACGTATAACATTGTTTTAAAGAACAGTTAACCTTATGAACGTATATTTAAATTCACTATGTAAATTCTAGCGATGTACAAAACTATAACATTTTAACAATATTAATCTAGCTAAAAGGCCAAGCTTGGGTATGGGCTAAGCGATATTTTGTCTACTAACCGTTTTAGATATTGCGTGAGTGAGCTAATTAAAATAAGCTTTGATTTGCGGACTACACATCCTGCAAGTTTCTGAGAAAATCACTGTTAGAGTTGCGCGTCAGTTTTTAGAGGTGCTTGCCAATAAAAGGTACATTATGCTCTCTCACACCAGTATACCACGTTGAACTTTTAAGTATTATTGAGCTGACACCAACCTACGCGTTATCTACGCTTGCTGTTTGCTGCGACACAACGCAAAACGTCACACTACATTGTTTGTTCTCATTGTAGAACCAAGATTTAAAAGCCGATACTTAAATTTATTTCACAGCTGTAATTTGATACTAATGTTTGTACTAAGTGAATTATACTCAATAATCAGCATTGTTACAGAAATTAATTTGAATTTGTATAAAAGACAACTGGACAAAGGGCAGTTAAAAAAGCTACATCGATGTTATCAACGTATTCCAGACTAGGTAAAGTTACACAAGATAAAGTTCTTGTTTGCGTCATGCGGACGTCATCATGTAAACACGTCATGGGGTTTGGGCTCACTTGGCCTCTGTCCTTCCGACAGGAAATCATACTCCACCTGCAAAACAAACACAATTAATTACAATTTCATTAAGTTGAGTGTTGATGTAGTCACAATACGTGCGTAATTTTGAAACGTATTTTTAATACGTCATCCGTCATGTTTGTCTTTTATGGAGGGCCAGTACATGAAACCTTTGCAAAAGCCCAAATTTCGGGTACAAACCGGAGAATGCCCAAAACTCTTTAAAAATATCTTTTCTACAGTGTTTAGGTTATATGGCCATCAAAACAGCATGCTCTCATGTCTATTTAATTCAATAGAATGCGAGTCCACTTACAAAAGGCAGATAGATATGTAAAGTGTAAAACAAATCTAACACATGCACAGTGTACGACATCTACCACAAGGAAAATCAAATCTTCGACAGCCATGTTTTAATAAATTGTCCCAAACTTCTTTTAAGTAGTGGTTGGTGTTTTTTACTGCGAAAAAGAACAAAACACATTTTTTTAGGTTTTAAAATTTAAAAGAGGTTTGCTGCTGTTTTTATTGTTTGTTATTAAGCCACAGCGTAAATTTATTTGGATCCACCGGTATACATCATTTTTATACACGCTTATTGGCCAGCAGTTTAACTTCGAATTTAAAACTACAGGACTGGTTAATATGCACATGAGTTGGCTCTCTAGCACGCCTGCCGACCGTTGCTTGTTAAAGACACCTTATGATGTACGGTCGTGTGGCCGAATGGTTAACGCGACCGATACATATACCGTCCACTATACAAAAACGGTCTAAGTGACGAGTCCATCATGGGTTCGAAACTTAACTCAGTAAAAAAAAAAAAAGACACTTTATGATGGTTAAAGTATCCGCTCGCGAGCTTATTACAAAAAAAACCTAATTATGAACAATGAAATCAACTTTTACTATATTTGTAAAGAAATTACCACATTTCCATCATCTAATCCGCCATAATCCGTTTTTCTGTACAAGTATCTTTCGTGACCGGTATCGTCATCAATCGCAAAAGCATCTTCCAAATAAACACTGCAAAAATATTTTGTGTTAATGGTCTAGTCTATAGAGTCTAGACAAAAAAACAAGACCAAGAGAAAATAAACATTGTATGTTGGAACGAATCGTTTATCTTCAGCTATATGGTAACATAAGTGGGCTCTTTAAGCTAAATTTAGATTTCATTCATTATATTGTTCAATCTGTGGGTTCGTTTCTTAAAAACCTGCATTGTGACGTCACTTACTCCATTGTCTTGGTTGTTGGTGGATGACGTTCAGATGTCAACAAACCTTGATCAAGTCCTTGGTAAAATTCTTGTTTTCTTAGTTTCACATATTTATAGAGAGTAGGAAAGAAATATACCTGTATAATAAACATGTTTAATTATTAGTAAGTTGTTATCCATATTTTTGGTTTTAACTCACGTTTGTTACGGCGTATGCAGAGAATACAAGCCACACTGATGTGTGCAAGGGTTTGATAGAGACGCTTGTAAATTTTTTATTAGCGTATACCAAGAACCCGAGCTGAGCAAACGGTTGTATGAAGATGCATGCCATGTATACGTGGCCAACGATGCTGATGAATCCTTTCGTTCGCTGAAACATATTCGGCGTAATGGGAAATAATAAAAAAAAACATTATCGTTGTTTGGATCTTTTTAATGTACGCAAGCCTATTGTCATTAGTATGTAAGTTAGGTTAGGACAAATAATATTACGTGCTCAAGCCTTTACAAAATTTTATATGTTATCGAAAGGATGAAAGAAATGCCGTCATAACGATAATAATAAAACCTGCTATTTATTAATTTTTAAGAAATTATTATTCTGCCGATTAAACTTTTTTTTTAATTATTGAGAAATATTATATTTACCGATTCAACTGTTGTGAGCCAAAGTATACTAAATACGATCATAATGGCTGGAATTGCGGTGCTGCTGTACAGCAGTGGTACAGGACCGTTTGCAACTGTGAGAAATGTATAGTGATATTAAGATGTGTATGTATATTGCCGGCCATACAAGCCCGAGGCATCTTCTTTGTCGGTCGCTTTCCATGTCGACACACTTATAATAAAGGACGTAATAACGGTCGCGTGTTGAACACTATAAGATGACAGTTATTTTACGTTGTTTTTAATCCGAAAACAAGTTTTACTATAAAGATTGACGGGTTAGTGCGAATGGCCAGTCCGAAATAACGATATACATTACTTACTCATGAGCAACTCGCATATGCAGTCGTCGTGAACTGATTCCGCCTCCTGGCAAGATTTCGAGGAGGTTATCAGTATAACTGCAACGTAAACAAACATATAAATGTTTGAAATAAACGAATTGAATATATACTCCACTTATTAAACTAAAGGAAATGGTGTGCAGAGTTATCCAACTTGCAATTCGATCGCTATAGACTACAATTTACGAAATCAGTTCATTCGTTACCCACTATACGTTAACCAGCATTTATTCGAAAGTCTATTATGTGACCTATGTTGGATTTGTCCGTTGTTTTGTTTTGTTTTCTGATCGTGTTTCGAAATTATTCTGAACAACATGTCTGGTCGTATTAAAACTGCCCAGAAGGTTGTCAATGAATTAAAGAGATTATTGAACCATTAGAGATCCTTCATAATGCCAAAAAATGAAATTGCTGACTTTAGAAGGCGTTCAACTAATTATTGTCCATATCTTTCCAATGCAAACTGATATTACAAAAACGGCTGTCACTAAAAATCCTGACATATAAAGTCTTAGATTTTTTTACAATCAAAAAGCTTGGATCTGCAGCCTAAACTCAAACATTGGGAAATCACCACCATTGTTACTTAGCAAAACACTCGTTTAAAAACAATGACTAAGGAAGGGTACCATTTGTCACAACCTGCCGCGCATAGAGGTCTTAATTGGCTATACGCCATCTATAGCAGTTTTAATGCCCGTTTAGTCGGGGAGGTCATGACTGATTGGTCGGATTATAACCCTATGATTGTAAGCTTCTATAATCTATGTTTAAAAACCTGGATAAATTGTTTTGCAGATTTTTAATCAACAAATATGATTAAATAGCATATGATCCAAAAATGAAGACTGATTTCTTCATTATTATGCGCCATCTTGTTAGTTTTTTTTTAAGTAGCACTCAATAAAGGTCTGGCTACCATATAATAACTGTACGACCATTCGCCGATAACATGTTGTTGAGTTACTTATTGTAACAACCTTTTTTTAAATTCCCCACATCCAGAAGAAAAGTGTAAACTGTAGTAAATGTTCTGTTAACCCTTCAACGCACGTATCAAATTTATTTAACACAATGAATGACTTACATCTTGGTAATCCATGCTGGCAACAATTATTTGAGTCTGTGCACCGCGGTTCGAGCGAAACTATAAAAAAACAGGACATGAAGTAAATGATTGATGATAATTATTAAAAGTTTAACTTACTATTTCGAGGATGTGAATTTGATGGTAAAGTATCCGGATTTTGTGTTGTTGGTTTCGCTGTTGAAAACTGTGTGGGTGGGTTAGTTGAGGGATTTTGTGTGGGTGGGTTAGTTGGGGGGAATTGTGAAGGCGGGTTGGTTGGGGGAAATTGTGTTGGTGGGTTAGTTGGGGGGATTTCTGTTGGTAGGTTAGTTGGGGGAAATTGTGTTGGTGGGTTGGTTGGGGGGATTTCTGTTGGTGGGTTAAATGGGGGAAATTGTGTTGGTAGATTAGTTGGGGGGAAGTCTGTTGGTGGGTTAGTTGCGGGAAATTGTGAAGGTGGGTTAGTTGGGGGAATTTCTGTTGGTGGGTTAGTTGGGGGAAATTCTGTTGGTGGGTTGGTTGGGGGGATTTCTGTTGGTGGGTTAGTTGGGAGAATTTCTGTTGGTGGATTAGTTGAGGGAATTTCTGTTGGTGGGTTAGTTGGGGGGATTTCTGTTGGTGGGTTGGTTGGGGGAAATTGTGTTGGTGAATTAGTTGGGAGAATTTCTGTTGGTGGGTTAGTAGGGGGGAATTGTGTAGTTGGGGGAAATTGTGAAGGTGAATTAGTTGGGGGGAATTGTGTTGGGGCTTGGCGACGCAAACGAAACTGGTTTTCTTCTCTCGCAACCGTTGCTAATTCCTTAGTGTTGGTTTGCATAGATAGCAACCTACATATTTTCAAAGTATAAGATTTACCATAAAAAGAAACGTTGTTTTGCAATACCTTTTGTGGTCTTGATAAGTGTTTACTTGGGTGTGTATATTTTCTTTGATTCTAGCTAGCGCAAACACTAACATCCCAACATAGAGTGAGTTTACGACCTGTAAAACAGAGCAGGTGTAATCTACGGTTGTTTCATACTTAGGATGGACAATTAATTTCATTCTTGCTTTATTAAGAAAACATGTCACCTTTTATCTATTTAAATAAATTAAAACAATATTTTATTTTAAATACTTACAAAATTGAACCAGCCAATTACGGAAGCACCAGTTCGTACACTGCAACAACAGCATACAGTTCTATTTCCAGGACAACAGCCCCAGCGATTTTTTATACCTGCCATACTAAACATTTTGTATTTTAGTATTTATGACTGATTACCACAAGGTTAAGTGTTTAGACTGAGCTTTATATATATATTTACTGTATATAAATCTGCAACTTACACGTACATATACTTTACAATGGCTTTTCAGTAGCCTATAGGCTAAATTAACCGTCGAGGGATATTACAACTGTATACCTTCTGGATGAATGTGCTCTGCGTTACGAATATTTTCCGCAAAGTCCTACTCCAAAGCTAATAACATAATTTTAAACATAAAGTAGGTAAGTAAACGACTTGTACATATTGGCAAATAAGCAAAAGACATAACCATTGGCTGGCCGATCGCAAAATCACTTAGTTGGATGCGTCTTGACTTGCTTGACTGGGTATATAAGCTATAAGTCGCCTTGGGCATTTTCCTTGTTTAAGGTTTTCGAGACTCGGTGTTGAAACTAGTGTTACGTTTCTTTATTCCTGTCATTAACGGGTTTGTACCTGGTATTTATGATAACAATATCATTTGGAATGGTAAGTAATAAAACTCTTCATCATTCAAGCATTTAAATTACATTTATTTTATCGTCTTTTAGTGCTGAGAATGACTCTGATAGTATCTTTAAATTGTGGCATTAGGTTTGTATTATTTGCTGAACACCAGTATGACCTATACACAAGAATTCCCTTTTGTGTCTTAAGATACCGCTGTATTCTTCAAATAGACTTTAGTGCGGATATAGTATGTTACCCATCGGTCTGACCAGTCCTCACATTTAACTGTTTCACCATGAGGTATTATGAAGATTAGTTTATAGCCTATCTGGAAGAACTGCGTACGTTAGGCGTTATTAGTAATGCACTTTTTAGGCTGTTCAAGGTGTGGGCTCGCGCTTTTCGAGAAGCTAAATTGCTTGAGTTGGCTAAGCTCGTTTAGCCGGGGCGTTAGCTGAGCTTGTTTAGGCTGGCTGCCTAACGGTCTTTAGCGAGCTGCGCAGCGGAAAGTCTATTCTCCACAGATCGCACACTAATAATTATAGTGACCACGATTTGTACTGTCTTAATCTCAAACTCGAAGTTCATAACTCTTGATTCACTGTAGTTGTATTCTGCGTCTCATTAAACATGCGGTTTATTCGCGAAGCGAGTTACTAAGTACGTTACACAGCATAACGCAAGTTATCTTGTCTGAATTACGTTATTGTAGGTTATATATTAGGTTATATAAATTTCCAGAATATATAGGGAATTTACAAGGTGCGAAAAGTTTACGTGCCAGACGTTTCACATCTGCACGTTTGACTAACTGTGGGGAATTAGGTTGAAAAACTATGTTAACGATTTAAAACGCAAAAGTACAAAGGCCCGTACAAGGTGATAATTACGTAACGGGTAATAATATGTGAGAGTCGGAAAACTTGAAACGCAAAAAAACGACGTTAAAACACAAAATGTTTTAGACATAAATTAAAACAAATATATACTATACGAAATGCTACAACATCTCATTTTTTCCACGTTTTGTTAAGTTTGAGAAAATAAAATCACGGTCTCGTTGAGCATTTCGGATGTTCAGTCGAGATAACAATCGATGTCATGTGGTAAACGATCTCACTATAGGTTTCGAGCATTTCACACGTTTATCCTGCAAAACTAGAATAACCTGGTTGGAAGAATTAGGTACAAAGCTAGAATTGTGCAATCGTGCATTACTATCTGGTGTCATGTATGTTAATGCGTGATAAATGTTATCTGAAATGTAGTGAAAGTGACATCTCACATTCAAGGTAGCAACGCCACAATTTGCATCACATGAGCCATATTTCCATACTTTGCCAGCTAATAAACCAAGGCGTGTACGCCTGGTTACTCACTACCGAGTGAGCATGAAATAAATGCAGCGATGATCTCGCTATATGCGACGAAAGCGCAATTAATAAAAACGCAAAAACAAAAACCGAGCGACCTGTCATATGTAGGTTTTACGACTCGTAACGAATAAGGGAAATAATCTTGCGCGGATGTATTTCCATCAACAAACAAAAGAAAACTTTTAGTAAGCAGGACATAAGCCGTGTCTCGTCATTACTGGTGCGGTGTTTGTAAAAGCCTGTTTTACACACGAAATATATTCGGTTCGGAACATCCGACACATTGACTGAGAGGCGATTAGACAATTAGACATCGCATTTACATGCGGCGCGATTACCATAGCTATACGGAAGTACGCTGGTATCGTTTAATAAACTGTGGCGTTGTGAAGCGGGTACGCTCACTTATTTACACAGCAAGAGCCCTAACGCGCGGGGCAGGGGCGATCAGACTTCGCAGGATAAGAAACAAAACTCGAGCCGCTGCTAAAACGAGTGTGTAATCGCTTGAACGAGACGCATAATTTGCGTGAGGCGATTAAAAGAAAACTAACGCCTTGTCGGCGGTAACATTGAAAATCTGGCGCGAACGAACAAAACAAACGTCGTTCGACGTGTAAATGCGCCTAATATACACGGATGGGTTGGCGCAGCATGGCATCATTGACTCAAGCTCATGATAGCATAATCGTAAAAGCGTTACTGACCTTGTTTTAGATGGAGTGCATGTAGCAATTGTTGAAGGCGCGTTTGCTCTTCGTGTTTGTAAGAAGTCTGTAGAGTAAAACACCGATATTATGCATTTTTGCAAAAGCGTAGTACCATTCAACCAAACCGGGAACACTAGTATTTGCAATCGTTGCAGACTAATAATTACATATAGTATAAAAAATAATAATAAAACTTACAAAAAATAATCTAGAAGCTACAATAATAATAATACAACCCTTTCATATTTCGTAAAGGGAAAGTCGTTTTGCGTATCTCTTCTTCCGTCGGCGGAAGCGATGCTTATAAACTTGATTTGTATAGTGAGCGTTGTCTTGTTAAATAGTCACCAACTTCGTCCAGCGAAAATGGGGCGTTTCTTACTTGATGCTTGAAGTTGCTTGGTTATGAAATTGCTTCTTAGATAAATTGCGTTGGGCCACTCGTCGTTGCCAATGTACTTGAAACTTCTAGTTGAAGTTGACGTCGGAAAATTGTTCGTTTCGGGAAGGTGCGTGTCCATTTATCACGTCGGGCTCAACAATGTGGGCTCGCGCTTTTCGAGAAGCTAAATTGCTTGAGTTGGCTAAGCTCGTTTAGCCGGGGCGTTAGCTGAGCTTGTTTAGGCTGGCTGCCTAACGGTCTTTAGCGAGCTGCGCAGCGGAAAGTCTATTCTCCACAGATCGCACACTAATAATTATAGTGACCACGATTTGTACTGTCTTAATCTCAAACTCGAAGTTCATAACTCTTGATTCACTGTAGTTGTATTCTGCGTCTCATTAAACATGCGGTTTATTCGCGAAGCGAGTTACTAAGTACGTTACCACAGCATAACGCAAGTTATCTTGTCTGAATTACGTTATTGTAGGTTATATATTAGGTTATATAAATTTCCAGAATATATAGGGAATTTACAAGGTGCGAAAAGTTTACGTGCCAGACGTTTCACATCTGCAGGTTTGACTAACTGTGGGGAATTAGGTTGAAAAACTATGTTAACGATTTAAAACGCAAAAGTACAAAGGCCCGTACAAGGTGATAATTACGTAACGGGTAATAATATGTGAGAGTCGGAAAACTTGAAACGCAAAAAAACGACGTTAAAACACAAAATGTTTTAGACATAAATTAAAACAAATATATACTATACGAAATGCTACAAAGGCACAAGCAGAACTTAATAAACAATTTTCTGTGCATACTGTCTTTTTTCAAGTAAAAAATATCGCAGTTTACAGGGAGGTAAAACTCATAAACAATTATTTAAATCTTCATTGCAATGGTTTTAAAAATACAGGTCCTAAATTTGTCGTGTTAAAAATGTGTCTACTTTCTTTGGGTTGATTTTAACAGGCAGTATTCCCGACCAAAATAGTTTGTATGCTACATAATAGATTTCCCATTGTTGCCTTAACTAGGCTCTTTTTTCAAACAAAAGTCGCAAGAACATGTGTTTTGTCATGCTATAGTTTGGTTTGTGACAATCGTATACAGTATTTGTAATGAAAAAACTTTAACCCGAGTAACCCTTGTCGACGACGTGATCAACGACTCACAACACATGTTCTTTTATTCGATGAACTTTACATTATTGTACTCAATCTGGATAAAGGTTTGTTTTAAATTTCAATAAAAACATAAAAAATTAAATAAATAAAAGAAAAACAAATCAGAAATATGTTAAATATATAAAACCAAAGAATTCTCGGGTCAAAGCTGCTCGTTTGTTACAAACCTAACTGGATTAGACATTGAAAAAATACGTTTTGGTCATTATGTTAAACGTTTACAGTAATAACCAAATTATTTTACTGAGAAATTTCTTAATATCAGACATTGAAGACACATAAAATACAAACGGAAACAATGGCATTAAAAAAATCATAAATTGTTATGCTTAATGGCTTCAACGATTTATAACAAGATTTGTTACATCATTGATCGTCTAAAGTTCGATTTAAAATAAACGAAAAGTCAAGCTGATCCAAAAAGCCACCAGTGAGATTTGAACTCACGACCCCTGGTTTACAAGACCAGTGCTCTAACCCCTGAGCTATGGCGGCAGACATCTGCAACTAACGAAAAGCGTACTATATTTATACGGTAAACACAATTTCTTCTATTACTAATTTATTTTTTTCATTACTGGTAATACTCTAATTCGTTAGAAAACAGTAATTTTATCTGTACTAGGCTAGTTGTAAAATTAGTTTATATAATCATCATTTATGTTTATTGTTTTCAGGGAAGTCGCAAGAAATGTGACGTTGAATGCTTGAATAAATACCGGTATATGTTTTGATTATTCCTTTACTTTCGTTTTTTGGAAACGAAGTCACAACATGTCGTTTAAACGTCAGGGTAACGATACAGGATTACTTCGATCATTAAAGGTTAGATGTTTTATTTAGTTCTGCAGATAGATCCATCACTGTTTCTTTTTACGACCGGTTAAAGGCCGATGCACACTTAGAGCGATGCGGGCGACGGCGATGAAGTGAAAGCGATGGCGGGCGACAAATCATCGCTCAGGGCATTCACACTTGGAGCGATGAATCGCTCTCATCGCTATACTTTTTCTGGTACCCTGCCAGTTTTGGCGGGTAACGGGCGCATGTAATGTTAGCCTTGTACTGTTTTTTTTATGAAATTGATCAACTTATATAAACTGGGTGCGATGATTTGGACTTCGCTACGATGCTTTTAGCACAAATTAACTAGTTATACTGATACCAATATTTGGTAATAAATGAAAGTGAACGTTAATTGATTTTCATATTGTTTAATCTAATTTTTTCTATACAACTTCATTTTTAATTATTTTTAAGCTAACAAATGCTTAACTTGTCTTCAGAAGCAGAAAGCATTTGATTAGGTATATATTTTAAAACCGATCCAATGTGGGGGGTTTAACCTGGCTCAGCAGCTACACTTTGATGACGAAATGAACCACAAATACTTTTGAGTGAACAAGGCAATTTCCTTTTGTTTATTGGGGCCCATATCGAAAAGAAATTTACTAATATGTGAAAACCTATCTGGAAAAGGAAGATACTAGAATGTGAAATGAGAAGACTGATTGTTGCTATACCAGAAAAGGTTAAAAGCTTTCCTGCCGCTGAAAGACAATATACCAAACTTTTAAAATGGTAACATAAATTCATGGTACATGGCGTGTAGAAGAATAAATTCCATAACAAATTATAATAAACAGATATTATGAAACTGCCAATTCAGTGAGTCATTTTTTAACTATTTCCAACTTGATATTAAAGTGTACCATGGCAAGAAATCCATTTTACTCAATGTATTTATAAAATAAAGGTTTTCATGAAATTAAAGGTCTTACGTGTATTGAAAGGTAGAACACTAGAAGTTCCATACCGGTATCACAGTAGCAAAAAAATACACAAATTTAAAAAGACAAATTTATCAATTATTACATAATAAGGTCTTGTTAAGGCAGTAATTGACTAAATACAGTGCTTAACACACAAGAACAGAACACAAATGTAAATACTGCAGAACAGAATGCAAAATAAACATAGGTTATGTAAACACAAAAAGCACGGTAGGTCCACACGACCAATACTTATATTTAAAGTTTAGCAAATATTTTGTCAACACTTCGGGAATCAACCTTTTTTGTCGTACACAGTACACTACTAGCATAGCACCTAAACAAAATATTTGACAAGAAAATTCATGGTGTGCTGAAAAAAAGTACAGCAGTATTCCAATGTGCATGCACAGCATTTAACTAACTGTTAACTTAAATCAATATCTCTGCGAATACACAGTCGATTGGATTGTAATAAAAGAAACTGGTGATTTATTTTTGTAGTTTTGGAAATTATCTTAATTTGAACAACTTTTTTAACCCGAAAGGACATACTGTGCATGTATTAATTTAGTTACTTTGCTTAGTAACAATTTCATCATACTATGTTGTGGCGGCTATTAAGCTTAATTTTTATGCAATAAAATTAATAACAGTAAATAGTTGTCTTTACTACGGCTCTTCTTCTTCATTAAACATGATAAAAGCTGTCCATTTAAAGTTTTTTATCTTCGTTTCCGAAGTAGTGAGCTGATTGAATCTGAGGTACGATTGGTTCATCATGCTCTTCTCTACCACAGTACCACTGTCTGTTTTCATAGACACACGATTCTAAAATTAATACCAAAAATTAGGGCTGTGCATATACCAAGATTCTAATAAAAAAATGATGATGTTCTATAAACACAGGGATTTTTATGAGTTAATAATCAGATTAATAGTTTTATAGGTCAATTAAAAGCTTGGTAGGCAGTATTACCAAAACCAACACAATACCGGTACTCCGATGACACCTTAAACTCAGACACTGACATATGACGACATCCTGTACAGTCAGCATTTAGAATCTGTTGCAGAAACATTTACCAATATCGTACCGATACCATTAATAAATATTTTCCGATACCTAACTAAATTGTGTGCTATCTCTATATTACTATAGAACACTAGTTGCTGTCGAAATTTAATAATGAACTCACATTTCTTTGAACTGCATGAAGTGGAGCCACTTTTCACAATTTGTCTTTCCGGTACCAGGTTCAGAGGGATTTCCATCTCTTTTTTGCAGTTATTCACTAATGGAAACATAAATTTAAATTAACAAGAAGGCAATCTAGCCTAAGCACTTAAAACCTACCGTATCATTTAAGTGTGACTTACCATTTTAATCTATTTCAGCGATTTTGATCCAAATATTAGGTTTCAGTTTATCATTTTATATCCAGTTTTTACTCTAACGTACAAAACCGCGTAGCTTTGTACCAATATAATTCAAACTTTGCAAAAAATAAATCTCTCCGTGCTGGTATATTTCGAAATGTCCAAGTTTTCTTCTTAATTCATTTTTGCACGCGCGAAATTTTCTGAGATTTCCCGCCAAACCTCGGCGATGAGAGCGATGGGAGCGATGGATTAGAACAAGTTTCTACTCGAGCGATAGCGAGCGATAGGCCGGCGATACAGGACGTGACGTCAAAATAATCGCTCGCATCGCTCTCATCGCTTGCCATCGCCGTAAGTGTGCATCGGCCTTAACTCTATCAATTCAATTCAATTCAATTTTTATTTTTGTTTCTTTCGCTGCAGCGTTTACCACCAACAATTTACAAATCAACAGTTGACAATAAAAACATAAAATAAAAGATACTGTGGCAATTGGCAAAAAACTACAGCAAAACAGGAAGGCACCAAAAAAAACCCAAAAGTTATCTAGTTTGGCGCCTCCCTGAAAAAAAAAAGAAAAAAAAAGAAGAGAAAAAAAAAATATCTATCTATATATATATATATATATATATAATTAAAAAAGATTTGACTTGTACCATAATTGTAACAGTAGGGATTGACAATTCAGAATGATTTATATTAAATGATTAATAAACTGTTACATATAAGCATTAAAGTAGTTTTTTTGTTGCAAACAGTAGTACAGTTATATAGAACGGAAGTCAGAACAATAGCCTACATCTCATTCTCACGCAATACAGTACAATATAACTTGTGACCTAACAATCTTATGGGGTGCACTGAATTTGCAATGCTATGCCATATATACAATTACTTGTTAGGGCCATTTAATGAATACCACTGTATGAAGAGCAAATATTAAGATTGTGAATAATACTCCGAATAAATAAATATTAACTGAGTGTATGATGTACCGCATACTAAACCTAAATACAATTACTTATTAATTGCACTTTTTTACAAAACAAGGAGTAGGAGGCATGTTAAAGGGAATCATTGATCAGCTTCCACACCTTAATCTCATTATGCCCAAAGTTAGTAGTAAACAAGGGGTGGACTTTCCCCCATGCAAATTAGACAAAAGTATGGAAGCTGATCAGTGGCAAAATTGGCAAGATCATGCTTATTAATATTTAAACATTTTACATGGAGCCAGTAATTGCAAATATCACATGCAATACTATTATGGTTGGGATTTACAAGGTAAGTTACTTATTCTACATGAATATTTTACAGTCATTTAAAGTATAAATTACATTAAGCAAAACAATACTAATAAACTTTTAAGTTGTTTTTAGTAGTGGTAGTTGTTTAAGCAGATGTTGCAGGTCATTGTCATTTTTTATACTAAATGTTGAGCTCCCGATCATTTTCTTTTATAAAGGTTGTTCCATTTCTTGTCCAGATGTATCTTATTTTGTTTGCTTTACAGTATGTTCTACATTTAATGAATCTGTCTTTGTTACTCTTGGTTAGGCTTTCATTAATATATATTCTTGCTTGGCCGGTGGGTAAATTTTCATTGACTTGCCTTAGTTTGGACCGACTACCATATATGTTGTCTCGTATCTTCCGACTTAAAAATTTTGCAATGATAGGTGGTCGTGGTCGGTCATGTGATGGCTTAGCCAGTCTATGAGAGACACTTATGTCATTCTTGTTGATGGGCAAGCCAAGTTTCCTTACAGTGGCGACTACCAGATCATCAGTTGACTCATCAGCATGTGAACTTATCCCATGAAACTCTAAGCATTCACGTCTTCCATATTGTTCTAATGCATCAATTGTATTGGAGTTTTCAACAGACTTGTTTTCCAGTTCTTTTATTCGTTCTTTTAAAATTCCATTTTCATTTTTCAGCTTTTTTAGGTGTTTGTCATGTTCAGAAATTTCTATTTTGATTTCTTCTAATCTGGCTGTCAAATCAGACATTAAGCGTAGGGCGCAGCCGATAGCTAGACGGTTTTGTCCTAAGGCAGTGCATTTTTAGCAGACATCATCTCATGCCACAAGAATAATGTTTCTGTAGTTGCTTAAAAGACATACAACACATTAAAATAGGCAACTCAATGATATCCACTAGGTAATCTGGATAGGATATACAATAATGTTTATCCCTGTGTATTAATCAACGCAAGGGGCATTAACACCCAGGCAATTGTCAGATCATCTTATGTACACCTTCGGGTTACCGGAGCTATTACAGTGTGTTGTGCAAGATTCAGACGTTCCTTCAATTTGGTAGAACCCATTATTCCACTTGG
>CH002822.1:433081-450281 GCA_000149265.1 Ciona savignyi | reverse complement strand
TTTTCACTAAAAATTACCTTGAGTTACAATATTTCGTTGATAAAAACATATCACTGCTGTTTATAACGATAAAATTAAATAAAAGTTTTGCAAATTGTTGATGTGCTTGCGGACTCATTTAAACCTTACACAGACTCATTTAAGACCGCGGACTCGGGTTGGGAAACACTGGTTTAGAGCCTGGAAAAATATGATAAAAAAAGCGCAAAATATAAAAATTAACAACACTAATGTTGGAATTTAAATGTTTCAATATATGCGTGTGTTTGTTTTTTCATATTATTTAGTTTTAAGTTCGTAATTTATCGACAGCCAATTTTCGTGTTTAAATCCAGGAAGAAGTTGAAAGTAAACGGCTGCCACCTTTCTTCTTCTCACACTATCGGGCGAAGAGTATTGGAAGTTTCCTTGCTATGGAAATGGCATAACTGGAACACATTCCTATATATCCATGGAATGCATTGTTCGAATACCATGGGATATTCCGGTTTTGTTCCAGAGGATGGAAAAATCTCAATTATTTTTTGTGGACAATTTAAATGGCATAACCAGCTTTTATCGGACCTACATTACAAATGCAAGTGTGCATTAGATTACTGTGTTCATACAACATACTTGCAAAAACACTCAGATGTGAAAGCAATTGTTGATCGTGTTACTGTCTGCCGGTATTATATATTGATCAACAAACCTTAAAAAACAGATTTACATCATTTTAATTGGTAGGTTATAAAGATAAGGGAGGGTATTGTTATAATAAACATCCAGTTATTACCATCTAAAAGAGCAAAGAAATTTTTTGCATAAAAAAAACAAAATAATAATTTTCATATTAGGTAAACGTTCAGCAAAATACTTCTTCTATTTTCAATCAGGCTGCGTTGAGGGTTATTAGGGCTCTCTCAGGAAAGTAGACTTGATAGCCACTGACACCTGTTAATAGCGGGGGAACTACGGTAATCTGTTTTGCGGGTCCAGCTGCTCAGTGTTCGGCTATTCTATGGAAGAAGGTAGGCAGAAATATCAGCTCTTACGAGTAAGCGTTATGTCGATGGTTTTGTTGTCCGTCCGACTTCCACCACCATTCCTACCTTCCACCACCATTCCTACTTTTTTTTTTTTTTTTTTTTTTTTTTAAATAAATAAATCTCCTTTGCCATTTTAAAATTTCATGTACCTCTTGCCCTAATAAACTCAAATTTACTTCTTTACCTTATCTATCTTCAAGTTTTGCATATATTTTACACATGCATGCATTTTCGTTGACTTGTTTTCACATTTCCCTAATAAAATCACATGCATGATTAGTTTCCAAATTTTGTTGTTTTTAAATTATGATCACCAAATTAAATCACAGTCTTGACTTTCTTTGCATGTTAACAATATTGATTTGCCTACACAAACACAAGTTTTATTTATGATGATGTTTTTTACAGTATTCTCTGTTACTTGGTAAGCCGTGGGCACATTTGGTTTTGTTTTTCTGTGAAATAGTTTTTGCCGGCCCTAACAGAGTTCTGTATTTTTAAAGCTTATCACTTCAGTAGTTTTACTTGTTTTTGGTGTATAAAATATCTTTCACCATCTGTGCACAACACACCCTGTCCCCTGATCTCTTTTTATTTCTATATACTTTTCTATTTCTTTAATGTCTTGAAGCATTTTTACAACCATACTGCCAAGACATTATTGTTCCAGATATCCGGACACGGTAATTTCATCTACGAGGAGAAGGTCGTCCGTTTTTTCTTGCGTGGCTCCTCCTCCTCAAATTTACTGTTCGAGAGTTGGCGGTGTGATCCTAGAGACCTAGATGAAGATGGCATTCAATAATACACTAACATGTCACAACCAATTTTCATTGATATAATCGGATGCTTGCTGAACCTTTTGTATTTTTCATTTTCTAGCAACCCTTTTTTGGCTTGCTATTTATTTATCTATTTATTATTATTTCTTATTTATTTACTTTAACATTTTGTTTGTTTTGTTCTTTTGTTATTTATGGTGCACTAATGTAGTGCTCCTTTTTCACACTCCTAAATAAGTAATAAATCAAATGCATTAATGTTATGCAATATATATGTGTGTTATAATAACAATATTTAATGTAAATATGCCCCGGTAAGTGTGCTTGAAACTAATAGTGTCATCTGACATTAGTGGAATTTCATTTTAGGGGGTTTTTCTTTTTCCACTCTGGTCCATGCTTTCGGGCCACACCTTCTCCTAAAGCCGGCTCCCCCACTGTACTGGTCGCGCTTTACCGCACACTCTTCTTCAGGGCTCTAAATCGTTTAGTCTTAATTAAATTTCGATTGCTAAATATTGTTCATTTACCTAGGTTTGGCGGCCGCGTCCGCTATATTCATTAATTTATATCCTTTTTTTAATGACGTGTTCTAACGACTGTTCGTTTTGCCGTCTTTTCCCGTTCCTGTATCGTGATTATATTCGTTTGCCATTTTTAAAAACTGGGGCAAAAAATGAATAAACTAAACTAAAACCATATGCCTTGAATAGAAAAAACGCAATCTTCAGATTACCACGTGCCCACCGTTGGGTTAACAAAGCTATTCTAGTGTGTTGTGTATTTAAAACATTACTTTAGTTTGGTAGGGGCAACGCTTTAACCCACCACGCTGTTCGGTTTATTTGCATCCGTCGCGTTAACCATTCGGCTTTACCCCTATACGGGTCTAACAACTACGAACTTGTAGTTCGGCTACCCGAGATACTTGCCCAACCGAGGTAATTGTGCTTTTACCAACAATCATTGCAAATAAGAACCTACTTCTAAAACAATGTTATCCTCTGATGTTAAAAGGCTCTTTAGCAACACTTCAGTTGCAATTTTTTTTTAATTGATGGGAAGAGTTTTATTTTTAGTTGCAAATTTTTTTATCTAAATAAAAAGACAGAAAAATAAAAAAAAATATCTCTAACCAGACCAACTGTGTTTTTATAAATTTAGATATTTATATACAGTGTATAGGCTAGCCTATATATATATATATTATATCCAGTTTTCCAGAGGTGAATTATGGACAACAGATCATGTCAATTCGACCATATTACAAGTTTACCGACATATGACCGTTATGCTATAATAAAAGGATTCTTCCTAATGTCATTGTTTCACCAAAATTACAGATTTTTATGTTGGTTAATGCAACCGACGTAATTGGGAGGTTGAGATGTTTGGTCAATTAAATGGAACCCATTAACCCATTGGGTTCATGTCCAAGTTCCTTGCCCAAGAACTGGCTGGCGACCAGTTTCACAAACTCACTAAAACCAGAACTATTTTAGTAACGTTGTTTTAACTCCTTGTTTAAACTTGTACTCATATTTCGTATTCCAAGCCCATCTGTGGCTTATAATAATAAAAGTAATTATGCTTACAACGATATGATAAAAACAGCGCAAAATCAAGCCACTCAATTTCGGTTTATTTTTCATTTGTCTCTTCGTTGAAAGATAACACCTGAAACAAAAAAATACCATGCGAGTTATATTAGAAGACAACTTTTAATTTATCCTGATAATTCTTAAACAAAAATAGTTATACCTAGCTGGAATTTATTTGTAAGCTATAGTTTTAATGTAAGAATCGTTAGTATAGGTTATTACAACAATTAAAGCCATAAGTCATACCAATAGAGGATATAACAATAAAAACATAGGATTGGATATTTTGCCTTGACTTGAAGTCAGACTCTATAGTCATTTAATTACCTCGTTTTAACAAATTTGACTGGAAGGTGTGGACACTAGGCGACGTATTAAGTAAATTTATCAAGGAAATACTAAGGATTTGCGTTGCTGACAATTTTAATGATTTACTTCAATGTCATGCGCTTCGCTGCTTTTAATTTTCGTCATAGATTGTTCACTCAATGACCAAATATGTTCCACTTGGCCAAAGTTCTTTTGGAATGCACCGTTCCTGTATAATTTGCGCAAATATAGGAAAACCAGGGCACCAAGAATGTAGACCCCGATGGCAATTCCAATGCTGGCGTCTGTAAAAAAGGACGTCATGTGCTTTTGATGGTAAATGAGAGTAGTTTATATCGATAATTATAATCATCTTATTTTTTGTCTACGTATTTCTAAATTCTAAAGAATAGAATAAATGCGGCAACTAACAGCATAACTGTATAGACCTACGCATAACTGCACTAATGTTACTCACGGAACCACTCAGCAGATGTTTTCTTCGTCTCCGAAATAACAAAATAGGATGCTATAAAATAGCCCATGGTGATCATGCTCGGCAAAAAATAACTGGGAACCTCATTTGAACATTCTACGTTCATGAAGACCCTTTAAGAGCAAGCTGAACTGTGGTTTCTTGCATAAGTAGTATGACATCGGAAAACGGATTTCCCTCTTATCTTTCTTTGCGCTATTATGATATCACATTATGTTTTATTTTGTATTTTAGTTATTTACTGTATTACCACAGACACTTTATACAAATCAGTATAGAGTCTCTATGGTAGGCCTATAACCCTAAATTTTAGTTATTAGAGATTTTTCTATGCAATACGTAGTCTACTACAAATATGTGAATTTCATACTATCTTTTTATTTATTAATTGTTTGTCTAGGACAAATACGACTAAAAGGCAGCTGATTTTAAAAATCCAATCTACCGGTCACATTTCAACCTTATAAGTTATGGTGAAAAAAAAAACTTCTCCATCTTATACGAGGGTCATCATAGGACTAAATTTTACAGATCGCAAATTAGTATATACACCAAAATTTAAAAAAATCTGTCTTACATGTTGTTGTTGATACTAGGTCTGTAATGTTTATGCTTTGTAGTGAATTTTCATACACAATTAAGCTTGTGTGTTTTGCCTAGGGCCCACAAATTTGTTTTCGTATACTTCGCTAAATTGTGTCTAATATACCACTAGCACCAATACGTAAATCTATTATGTTTTGTTGTGCTTAATTATGCCCGGGTGTGCCTCTTTGCCAAGACTGTAACATAACGTTTGCTCGTGCACTTGTGGCAATACTAGGAATCGTTAAAACTTATATTCACAAGTAAATCGTTGTTTAAAACTAAATATAAAGTTGATATTTAGAAAATACGCTTTTCTCTGATAACACTTACCCAACGTTTCTGTCCCTCATCATTAACTGCTACCACAATAAGCACTGACATAAAAGGCTATTGTGACGTAATATTATAGCAGGTTTATGTAAAAACGGCCAAATAAAAATATATTCAAATAGGAAAATACCAATATCCCACAGGTAACTGTGGAAACTGTGTCCCCACTAATTACTATAAAAACGATAATCAGTGAAAATTTGTTCTTGTTTGTTAAGCTTTTCACTGTTTGTTTTTCGGATTGTTTTATAATGATTTGCCGTATCATTGTTTTTATTAATATATTTTTAATAACTGTTGTTAAGGGTATGGGATTAGAGAACTGATGGTTTTGGTTGGGATGATAGTCTGGTTCAGAATTATAATTATTATTTAAAAAGTGAAAAACATAGCACCTTCTGGTAATTTATGAAGTATTCGAAAATCGCCTATTCGGTAGCCTTTTTATCATTGCTTATTAAGATTATTTAATCATCCTTGTTTAACAGTTTATCAATCGGTAGTTATCAGTTGATTACTCAAGTTTTTTATTTATGTTTTGGGGTATGTGGTATACCAAGCTTTTTGTTCTTTGTCTTTTTGTACATAATTTATTGACGAGATTCATTTCAAATGTACATTATTGCGCGGAACTAATATAATAGAAAACTTTAACTTTGGCTTACTTTAAAAATTAGCAATTAGCGATTTATAAGTCACGTTTAGGGGCTTAAGCTGCATTTCGGCCTGTGATGATTGGTAAGTTCGAAACTGCTCCGCTGGTTGGGTGACGTAAACACGGTTGGGTCAAACAATGGGCCAGGAACTTTAAACCCAAATCCAGAAGATGGCGACCGAGGTATTGGGGAATATTGACCCAAGGGCGAGAAATATGAGAACAATGGATTTCTCTGTGTTGGGTGCAAAGCTTGGGGTGCTAGTAACTTGTAAGCGTCTATAGTTGGCTGTATCCCTTGATGTGCATTGTTGTAAATGGCTTGGGTTTGTAGGTACGTCATGTACGACCTGTAAGCTTGAACATCGATGCCAGATTTCCGGGGACACTGTTCGTGTGCTGTATCTTCCAAACTGTTTCTTGGTGAACTTTCGGTGACCTTGCTCTGATCCTTACGGCGGTTCTCTTGGTGTAGAGTAGGAGCTGACGTCATCTGCCCTGTCTGGAAGCGTTTCGTTCTAGCAATTTCACTTTCAAGTGTGTCATTTTCCGTCACCATGAACGATGTCGGTTTGCAAGCTAGAGCTGCTGAAACAATCAAATAATATGTGTAAAGTAGTGCTAATAAACTTACGTCGCCCAATTAAAATTTCATATATGCAAATTTATAGATTTCCAAAATCGAATCCCATCGTTTATAGATCCCCGTAAAAGCAAATCAGCAAATACATTAAGTACGATATGTTTACTTAAAACAGTTTATTAACTTATAACCTTGATAAATTAATTTAGCTACACTTACGTATTCTAGGCATAATTGGTGACATTGATGGTACATTAGCCATTTGTTGTTGATGAAGGCGATAGTTCGATAGCTGATTGCAAAACATGGCGTAAAGTGAAGGGTCAATCGGATACGGCCAAGTCTGTCTCTGGCGCTTGTCCTTCATACGTCGGTTTTGGAACCACACCTGAAATACACACCACAATCAAGTTACACCGCACCTGGTAAATAAAATCGCTTGTTAATTCACGGAGATATTGATTGTTAAACGTGGACAAACAGACTGATTCTGTCCGCGAAATAATAAAGCGCTTCATTATGATATACTATGTGTAATCGAACTGTATGTAAATAATACACGCCAAAACGAAATTAAAAACAAGATCTCCTTGAATACACAAGATTATGGTACAAACGCCAATCGTATGAATTTTCCAAAACTTCAGCAGGAAAATTATCTTTTCCGAACAGGGCACAAGCAACTGTGCGAAAGAACAAATAATTTAAAAGTACCTTAATAGTAGCTTCCGGTAGGTGTAGCTCGTGAGCCATCTCACATCTGCGGGGCCGGGATACGTAGTTTTCTCGCTGAAACTCCTTTTCTAACGAGTTGATTTGATCTCTTGTGAAGGCAGTCCGGTATCTTCGAACGCCGGACGAGCTCTCAGATGCGTTTATATCCAAGCATTGTGACGTGATAACGTTGTCCTCTGGTCGAGTGTTAGACTGGAAAATAGATGCGTGAACAAATCAGTTTAAAAAAGTAGCAAATATTCACATGCGACAATTTCAATTAGAATTAAAATAACTGGTAAAACAACTAGTACATAATAACTATAAAACATCATTTTATTTAAAAACTGTTTTTTTAAGGTAAATGTAACAAAATGTAATTTTTGTTCAATTTTTACTATTTTTGTCTCAACAAAATCAAAAATATCCTAAAAATTGATTAGTGATTCACCTCATGTGTCATTGAGCTACATCCGGCAGATTGACTCGTCTCTCCATGTGGATTATATTCAGAAGAAAACTTTCTTTCTTCCCTTGTAGAAGCTAAAGTTGAGCGAACATTTTTCATTTGATCCTCTTTGAATTTTTTCCGGAATTCATTTTCGGTTTTAATTGCCAGATCGGGATATGTCTGCATCTCTCTGCGGCCCTCTTCGTTTGCGGAACCAGACGAACAAAAGCTTTCTCTCGAGCCGCCGAAAAATGGCCGCTTCGTCATACTTAAATCAGTTGCCTCGTAACTATCAGAGCTCTGGGAAAACTTGCCTGGCGCCTTTGGTCTCCGATGACATGAAATGATGTCCGACGAATTTTCTTCCGAAAACAGTTTTTGCCAGTGTTGCCCCTTTTCCGAATTTTTCGTTTCCATTTCGTCTTTGGAATGGTTGAAATTGTTGCTTGATACCATGGGATCCAATATCATCATAAACAAAATCTAACAACAGGCTTTATCGCTTGTGTAATTTACAGCCTAAATTTCCGCGACAACGATTGTTAATTTTAGTTATATTGGTTTTATGTTTACAGCTGCTTATTCATTTCAAAGTAATGTCGTATATCATAAAAAATAATACAGATTCCATACCATTCCTCGTTATTTCTTTTATATTTACCAATATGCCGTTTCCAAAATTTCTTCCGAAAACTTCCCTCGATAATTTATATAAGAAACATTTTTGTACAAATTTGAGAGTATCTGTATCGATATAAACCAACATTCCCTCAATCCTGTCACGTCGGATCAACGAAAGTAAATTATAGTAATGAAAAAAATAGACAATAGCCGAAGCTAATCGACTGTGGGCACAAGGCATTTGACGAACAAACCATCTTTCAGTTTCTTCTTGTGGACAATTTTTGTTCCTTTCTAAACATAAGTACAAAATTTAGCTCCAGTGTCTATCGACAGCAACAATCCCGAACTATATAGATCTCTTACAGTCATTGAACCACGCTCACCGATTTCTGCACTGATTTGCATTTTGACATAGAACCCAATATTTATAAGGTTTTTATTTTTTCTAAGTCTTTCGTTGTTTAAAGCTCTTATATTAACAACCATTTAACCTGGCGCCAAGCGCTTTGGCAAATCTCGATTATAAAATAAATAGTAGGCAATAAAATGTGTCAATTTTATATCGGACTCTTAAAACGTTAAGCTACTGAAATTGAACCCTTATCGTAAACGCTTACAGGGTTAAAGTTATCAAAACTTATTTTCCAATTTGTGGTATTTTGGATTAAATATATACAAATAATTATTACAGCCTAATTAGTTAAGTGTTGTAAAAAAATGGAACATAACTACAATTATGCTAAACTATAGTTATGCTAAGTGACAAAATCTTGATTCTAAAAACACAAAATAAAAGTGTTTTGTTAAAACTAAGTTTAATTGCCTAAAAAACAGGTAAAGGTGTTTCTAATAGGGCAAAGCTTGACGTCGAATCCCTATACCTTCTTAAAATGGATTCCATTATTGGATATAAAATCGCTTAATGTTGCAATAAACCATTTGTCGCGTCAATTTGGCGCCGATGGGTGTCGTAAAATTGGCGAGAAATCACGAAGGTGGTATGTATATTCATAGAGTATAAAGATATGGCCAAATAGACAACGTTTTATTTAAACATCTTTTACGCAGCCTACGTAGTTAGTATGTCCACATTTTAGTGTGAAAACATCATCGTTAAATTTGAAAAAATAAAACATTCATGTATAAATTCTATTTTATTTTTGGAAAGAAATTTAAGAAACACTTATAACAACATTCTTTTAGTTTCCGAGTAAACCTTTTACCTATAGAAAATAATTAAATTGCATAGATAGATCTAATTATTGGTCGTACATTGTTGTACAACTGGATTGCGACTTGGCCTGTTTTTTACGATTTATTGTTTTTGTTTAAAACACTGGTTTGTTTGCCTCTAAATAAAAAAACTGTTTCTATTAAAAATAAATTAAATTAATCACTTTATTTAAACATATATATAACATAATTTGGTTTAAACGGATTGACTAACACATCATATATTTTAACTTTATCACACATAATACCACATAGTATGAATAATAAAACTAGACACAAAACTTTTAAAAAACAATTTTTAACTTTGTCTGTATTCTTTAAAACTTTTAGTTTAATTTTAAATTCCAAAAGGTCGATAGCGAATGTCCTTACTAATTAAACGTTACACAAACAAAAAGACCCTTACATCTACGCTAAATTTAAAAATTTAGGCAATTAATTTTTACGGCAACTTAATTACGAAGAAGAAAAACTGTTCTTGAAACATATAAAAACACATCATGCAATCAAAAACTAAATGGTAGAAATGACATATTTATTTTATATTCTATCAAAGCGAAATGGTAAATCTTCATAAACTAGCTACCGACCTGCTTGCAGTTTTGATTTTAAAGCGCAAATGGCATTTCGTGGAACGCTGTTTCAGGTTGGACAGTTTAATTGATCGCGATCTCTCTAAGAGTTCATAATTAACAGCGCTTATGGTGTCACGCGCTGTATTGTTTAGCAACAATGGACGTTAAGATATAACTGGGAAAGCCGTCGTCCACCCCCGTAAACATTAAATAAACGAAACCCACTTACAACAGTCGATCGGTTATACGTCGACGCTTTGAATATTGACCCACTGTGAACTTCTCGATTGAGTATATGCGGAACAGTCCCAAATTTATGCATCGTCTACTTTGTGCTTTTCATCGTTTATTTTTAATCTTTATTTACAGTTGAATTGTTTTATTCATCGAATGTTTATTTGCGTTCAACACATGGATTACTGTATAATTACTGCGACCTAGCACACAAGTTTACGTCCACTTACTTAATTGCTGACGAATTCCAACACGATGGACTAATTATCACTTTGGGCGGTTTCCTATCTTCTTAGCAGTACTTTGTGCATAAGGTCGCGAATGACTCGTTTGAAATTGCAAATTTTAAACACAAATTCTGTATAATTGGAATTTCACAGCGCTGAGATAAAGTATTATTTAGACCACCATGCTTTACACCTTTATAAATTCACTATACAATCTTCCAATAGTATTGATAGATGAAATGATACTTTGTATCAAAAAATCGTAAATGATTTGGATTGCCTTTGTAACCTGACTTATATATAAACACATTTAAAATATTTGTGATTCTTCCTTCTATAGTTTTTAAGATTTTTGCTAATCATATACAAATACAAACGAAATTAAGATTTAAATTATTTCTTGGTAATCAAGTTTTATATGCTGGCCAGTTACTAAGAACAAACCATCTTTCGATTAACAAATTTGAACGACAAGTACATATATAATGGGATACAGTAGCAGTCGTTTGAATGAAAATCTAGATTTAACCTCATTTATTGATTCACGCTACCACTGCTTAAACTAACTCCCAGCCATTTTTCTGTCGTGATTTTAATATTATGGGGCTCACAGCAAAAATGGCGGCAAAATATCATCACAGGCGTAACGTTAAATCTCGATATATAGTCTCTCCAGCTTACCGATAGATACATTTATGCTGTCCAAATTACAAAAACGAAAGTATGCCTTTGAGCCTATACAACCATGTGGGCATCACGGACAATATTTTAAGGCAAACTTCTCTGAAATCGCTCAAGTTCTAACAAAGGTAAGCGATCATTTTTAATGCGAACAGGTGTATCTGCACACGCCCACTTCTACATTGTCACGTACCTGTCAAGCTTGTGTAAATACAATTATATAAAATAATTACAACCTTTTGTTTATACCGACACATCAATTGTCTTTATTGCCATATACTATAAACATAAAACAGAAGGAAGAACGAAATCATGGCGAGAGCGTTGTCTGCAGCAAAATAGACAACGGCAAAATCACCCTATAGTTAAGCACGTGGGAGCTTTCTATTTATCTTATAAATTTGAATCATGTTTATTTAAACTTTAATTAATTTAAAACTGGCCTTTCTAAGCGACTCGGACCCTTTACTAATTTTCTGGATATATAAGTGCTATATATTACTTTACCACAGTGTATGTAATAAATTTGTTTAGTTTGCCATTTACGAATTTCATAGTTATTCTTGCGTTCACTGCAATCCAACCTAGTATAGGGATTGATTCTAAATATTCGATTAATTTTACAGACGGCGCCAACTAGGCGAATTTTACGGCAACCTGGCGTCAAAGATAGATTGACCATAAACTTGTTCGTGAACGTTTATTATACAACTAGATTACACCCCGTCTATTTACAATTTACATAAAACTGATATTTGACCTTACCACGGCAAGCCTTCCAAAAATCGTTTTGTATAATCAAAAATAACCGAATAAATGTTTTGTATTTTCCACCTTTGCAGTTCTTTGTTTTCACAGAAAAATATCGAAATCAGTTAAATGCGAGAAACAAACTGTATCATAAGTGTGCCATATGCCAACAAAATGAAACTGCTTGTTTTAAACACAGTACCAGACACTCAATTTAACTATTCTTTTTGTAAGCGACGTTTATTTCAATTAGATAAGAGCCCTTTGATCTCACCGTCGCCTAATAATGGCAATACGATTGTAAAAAAACGATGCTGTAGAGAATTTTTACGATTTTTATTGTTACTAATGGAATCGAGACCGCTTTGATTTGGTCCGAAGCGACACAATATACCGATGGATATTTTTTTAACAACTCAGACCAATTTTGTTTAAAAAAACGGTTTTTAAAAAGTATACTCACTATACTTACCGAAACTAAGATCTGGTACAGAATTAAATGTAAAATTGCAAATCATAAAAATCGCTTTAACACTTCCCTCGCATGATACTCAAAATGACTAAACGCACATAAATCCCACATGCTTTGTGCTCTTGGCAATTTCGCTGCGGAAACCATAATAAGTTAACACTTTGATCTGGATTTATGTGAAACTCGATTAAATTTAATGTTCTCTGTCGCCATTTTGTAAACAAATTCAACGCGTTTTACGTCGGTCATAAAAGTATGATATAATTTCACAAACATTAGGCTATTGTAACGCTGATGTGCATCAGCGCTTTCCTTATGCGAGGCAAAAAGGGTTATTTGAGCAAGACATGTCCATCATTGTATGGTTTTTATCAACCAAGAGTTGCGACACCTGCTGAAATTGATTAATTTATATTTTTTGTGATGTCATTTGGAAACCTCTTTTTGCAAAAATAAAAAATTGTTGTATATACAATCTCAAATCATTTACCACGGAATTGTAATGAAATAAATATCTAAAGCAGGGTGAATTTTATTCCACATGTAATTAATGACCATTAAACACATACAGGTATAGCAATTTGAATATGACCCAAGTTCGAAATGTCCGATTCAATACACTTTCTACTCACAATTGTCACGCTGTGACAGTTTCTGACTGCCGTTATCTTTTTCCGTCTGTTCATTGCTTCTTTTATCTTACAACGCACCATTACAGACCATTATTAAACGGAATCGTGACGGATTTTTGTGCTAAAAGCACCCAGCGGAAAAATTATGGCCCAGGGTCTGATAACTAATCGCATAATGGAAATTTATTCAAGAATTGGATGTTTCGAAATAGTACTTGGAAGAATTGATTTTCATGGAAATGCAGCTCAAATGTGTTCGTTAAACTCTACTGGCACCTAGAGGCAGATTAATCTAAAACGAATTTTAAAATAGGGCCAATTTGTGTTTTGTGCAATGCACAGCAGACGTTGCCTGTACACCGTAATTAACTACAACAGCCATAATGATGGCACGAGATAATCTGACCTTTGTTTTTTATTTTGGGCAAAAATCAAACTAAGAGATATCACTTGTCGTGGTAATAACGTAAAAAATGTTGTCGACCTACTCTATCGTGTATAATCGCGACAGAAGATCGACATTTAAAATAATAAATTCCATTATTTCAACCCCTGACAGAAAGTTATCACCGTTTATGGGCTTGAATACGCCTGTAGACATTCGTAATTCAGGTCATGATATTCGAGTTTTATCTCTGTGCTTGGAAAAATATATTGGACAGTTCTCCCACGAGAAATCGTCAGATTACCCCTCGACACTCCAGTCGGTTACTAAAGCTATTGCAGTGCATTGCAAGCCTATATGATTAGGATGTTCCAATTGTTAGGTTCCAGCAACCTCCACTAATTGCCTTACGCATGAAATCACCGGCAAACTAACTATAACTGCAGGTGTGGAAGTAATACACTTTCGGTTAACTTGAGACTGGCGACTCTCTTATACTAAATGTAGTAGGCCTAATCGGCTGGGCATGTAGGCTATCATGCTCATATAAAACCGAGTTGCAATATATTTTTTGAAATAAAATTAATTAATTTTATAGTTATAAAGTGTTACTTCATGTGGAGAAAGGGTAAATATGTTGTTCGAACATTGCCTACTGCTGTAATTTGGGTATTTTTAACTAATGATTTTTTTATGATCAATGTTTTAAAAAATGTAACTTCTTGATGGAATAATTGGGGCATACATTGTTATGTTTTAAAGAGGATTTTCATCATACCATGAACAGCGAAATACTATACCACTCCCCTGTAATATTCGATAAATATCACCCCATCAAACGGAAACGGTTAGCCCAGAACCACCATTCTCGAGTAATCTCACCCAATCAGAATCGATTGTTACTACATGCGTTTGTCGGATAAAGACGCAAACTTTGTTAATTCTTCCGCCTTTGTCTTGTTTTTCTTTCACGGCCAGGTATTAGGTTTACACAAGTTGGATTTTGTTTTGGAAATCTTTTATCAGAATTAATTCATAGTTTCGTAAAAACAATATACTAGACTAATTTTATTAGCTTATTTTACGCGGTACTGTTTAGTTGTGTTGTGAAAGCTGAAAGCCATGTACATGATCAAGATAATTGCAAATTGGCGTTTTAAAGCTGATATTTTAAGTTTATTTTTACATTTTTTTAATTTGTATTGATTAACAAATTTTAAATTTAATTGAGTGATTTCACCAAATATTAGTAAAATCAAATGCATGCGAGGTAACTGCAAACAAAAAGTCTTCAAAATTGGCCTAATTTTTCATGCTTGTCCGGTAGTAAAAATTCTATGAAACTAAAGCTTTACATTCTTTTAACAGCTCAAAATTGTGTAGGTTTGGTTTTTAAAAATTGTAATTTAGTCTCTTAAATTGATACTTGTCACTAGCCACTGTTTACCCAAGAAATGGTGATGATGGAAAAACCGAGCCCAATCCAAGTTGGTCGGGAATTTGTCCGACAATATTACACCCTACTTAATAAGGCACCAGAGCTTTTGTACAGGTAGATTTGTTTGTTATAATATTGTCAATGCGAAAGTAGTTTTAAATTGATACCTTAATCCACATGGATGCATATGTAGGCTGATATGAGGAGTATGACAAAGCTACCGGCACACAACAGTACTAGTCTTTTACATCTCTATTCAATTTACTTACTTGTCTTTTGTCAGTAAAGATAGTACCGGTATAGTAACCAGCAGCAATGGACGTTTTTAGCAAGTAAAGAATTTTTACACTTCAAAATTGATAACGGGAAATTAACAAATTTTTTATTTCTGTTTAAGGCAAGAATAGTCGAATTCCCAACCATCCTATAACTATAAATCAGATTTGTGAATTTACTACTTCCGCATAATGTTTCAGGTTCTACAGCATGAATTCTTCTTATGTTCATGGTGGCAGGTATTCAAATGGAGAGCCAGAGAAGCCTGTTATTGGGCAAACTGTAAGATTTAATGCTTCATTTAATACTGTCTTAATGGCATATATAAACTAAAATAGGCCATCAACTGTTTACCATTAGTAATAGCAGTACTGCTATGAATACAAAGCTTAATGCTCATCCAATTGTGCTTTAACTGTCCAAGTAGCCATTTAGTGAAGTTTAAAATACTAAAAGCAAATTGTATGTACTCTTGTTAAACTCATTTGTGTATTGCAGGAAATTCACACCAAAATTGATTCGCTTGATTTCCATGATTGTCACACGAAGATTCGACAGGTGGACGCTCACTCCACGATTGGGAGCGGTATCGTGGTCCAGGTGACCGGCGAGCTCTCCAACAGTGGCTTGCCCTTACGACGTTTCATGCAAACCTTTGTGCTTGCTCCACAGGTCAATTGAAGCTTGAAACTTATTAAAATGATCATGTTATTTTCGTTCTCGTATTTTGAGAATCTACATGAGTGTGTCTGCCAGAAAAATGTTATATATTATTTTGGATACCTTGTTGACATATAAACTCACAGCGAAGTTTTATACTAAAATGTAATCCAGGGTGATAATCCGTACAAGTTCTATGTGCACAATGATATCTTCCGCTACCAAGATGAGGTTTTCCTTGATGAGTCATCTACTGAACGAGTAGAAGAGGAACAAGGTTAGTTCCCGATGGTTCTTATGTAAATGCATTCCAAAACTTCCCAAAGTTTACCAATGGATAAATGAAGTCTTTTTGTGTTATCTAAATTGGTTATGCAGACCACAAGTTGTATGGTTTATTTAATGGCCCTGTTTTAAGATATAGCGATACAAATCAGCTATGTTACCAAAATGCATATTGTGAATATTTAAATATGGTTTTAGTGACGTATTCTTATATTGGATAAAAAAACATATAAAATAACACTTTTTATTGTAAATTATTCAGTTAACTATTCACACTTCAGTTATTGGCTAGGAAAATGCGAGGTCTTAAAGGGTCGTTAAATGTATTGAATTTAAATACATCCGGTAAAATAATCAGTGCTCAAAAATGTATCAGTACCATACAGACTCTTACACTCAAATACAGACACTAAATCACAAAATTAATCAAAAAAAAATTAAATTAAAAATAAAAACATCAATAATTTGTAAAAATAAAAAATAGATATAAATTAAGTGTTTCTATAATACATATTTATAATGATCAAAAATAGTTAAACATAAGAGCCCCCTGTCAAATTTGTGCGATTAAACAAAAAAACACCAGGAATGCTAAAGCCACATGGTCTGTTTTTACAGCACTGAGCGCAATGTTTACCTTGCGAATACATAAGGGAGCATTCTCACACAGGTAACCTTTAGTTCACCTTGTGTGCCCCTTGGATAACCAAAGCCATTGCACTATGTTGTGTATGATTTAGACATTCAGTTTTTAACCACTTATAACACTGGGTTTAGTCAATGTTCACTTAGTTTCTCTTCCAAAGACACAACCGATAGCTAGCAATTAGGATCCTGCATTTCTTCGGCTGAAAGGCGACTTATTAAACCACCAATATATTTGGTTGGACAACAACTGACATTGACTTTCCTATGGGCCGGGTTATCACCACAGCAATAAAAATGTTATTTAACAGCAGCCGTTGGTGAATCGGATGAAGAAGCACAGGCACCCGTGGTTCCGGCATACCAGGATGCGTATTTAGACCAGCAAGCCAACCATGATCTGGCGATGAATGGTGTTGTGCAGCAGATGGAGACGATCAATGTGGAAGCTCCGGAGATCGAGCAGCCTGAGATTGAAGAATCCCCGGCGCAATCTCCACAACCAGAGGAGGAGAGGGAGGTATGTGTGGGATCTTACATGTTACG
>CH002822.1:392830-420941 GCA_000149265.1 Ciona savignyi | reverse complement strand
CCTCACCCAGTATTGACATACAACATCACCCAGTAATGAAACACCACCTCACCCAGTATTGCCATACAACCTCACCCAGGATTTGCGCACAACCTTACCCAGCATTGATGTACAACCTAACCCAGTATTGACGTACAACCTCACCTAGTATTGCTGTACAACCTTACCCAGTATTGCCGTACAACCTCACCCATTATTGCCGCAATACCTCACCCAGTATTGCCAAACAACCTCACCCAGTATTGCTGTACAGCCTCACCCAGTATTGCCGCACAACATCGCCCAGTATTGCCGTACAAGCTTACCCAGTATTGTCATACAACCTCACACAGTATTGCCGCACAACCTCACACCTCACCCAGTACTGCTGTAAAACCTTACCCAGTATTGCTGTACAGTCTCACCCAGTATTGCCGTACAATATTGCCCAGTATTGCCGTACAGCCTCAACCAGTATTGCTGTACAGTCTCACCCAGTATTTGCGCACAACCTCACCCAGTATTGCCATACAACCTCACCCAGTATTGCTACACAACCTCACCCAGTAATGAAACACAACCTCACCCAGTATTGCCATACAACCTCACCCAGTATTTGCGCACAACCTTACCCAGCATTGATGTACAACCTAACCCAGTATTGACGTACAACCTTACCCAGTATTGCCGTACAACCTTACCCAGTAATGAAACACAACCTCACCCAGTATTGCCATACAACCTCACCCAGTATTGATGTACAACCGCACCCAGTATTGCCGTACAAAACATCACCCAGTATTTGCGCACAACCTCACCCAGTATTGCCATACAACCTCACCCAGTATTTGCGCACAACCTTACCCAGCATTGATGTACAACCTAACCCAGTATTGACGTACAACCTTACCCAGTATTGCCGTAAAACCTTACCCAGTAATGAAACACAACCTCACCCAGTATTGCCATACAACATCACCCATTAATGAAACACAACGTCACACAGTATTGCCGTATAACCGCACCCAGTATTGCCGTACAAAACATCACCCAGTATTTTCGCACAACCTCACCCAGTATTGACGAACAACCTCACCCAGTATTGACATACAACCTCACCCAGTATTGACATACAACATCACCCAGTAATGAAACACAACGTCACACAGTATTGCCGTATAACCTCACTCAGTATTGCTGTACACTGTACAGCCTCACCCAGTATTGCCGTACAACATTGCCCAGTAATGAAACCCAACCTCACCCAGTATTGCCATACAACCTCACCCAGTATTTGCGCACAACCTTACCCAGCATTGATGTACAACCTAACCCAGTATTGACGTACAACCTCACCCAGTATTGCTACACAACCTCACCCAGTATTGCTACACAACCTCACCCAGTATTGCCGTACAATATTGCCCAGTATTGCCGTACAGCCTCACCCAGTATTGCTGTACAGTCTCACCCAGTATTGCTGGACAACCTCACCCAGTATTGCCGCACAACTCTACCCACTATTGCCGTATGGTGCAACATCACCCAGTATTGCCGTGCAACCTTACCCAGTATTACCGTATAATCTAAACCAGTATTACCGTATACCATCACCAAGTATTGCCGTACAACATCACCCAGTATTTCCAAGCAACATCACCCGGTATTGCCGTGCAACCTCAACCAGTATTGCCGTAAAACATCACCCAGTATTGCCGCACAACATTACCCACTATTTGCACACAAACTTTCCCAGTATTGCCGGAAACATCAGACAGATTAGGATACAACCTCACTTAATATTGCCACATAACATTACCTAGTGTTGCCCTACAACCTTACCCAGTATTGCTGTACAACACTCAGTTTAGTGTCTACACAAAACTAGCCTAGTGATGCTATAATGTCATTACACAATCTTACCTAGTAGCAGCAAACGACTTCCACGATGTTGTCACAGACATCTTCGGTCACAGTATTAGCCGGCAACCTTATCCGGTCGCTTAACATTTTACTAATACCTGTAGTTTAATATGTACCACGCTAAAATAACGGTAACTGCCCAATTGAACATGCTAAAATGTAATTCTAACTAATCCTCCGAAGCTTTTCAGGCTACACCAACGTACGCTACCACACACTGTTTAATCTGAAAATAAGTCATGCGTAACCATTGCGATGATTTTACAAAATATGGCGATCAACCATAATATGCTTAATCGCCGTACCATGTGGTATGAAAATACGACCATGGCTGCATACTATGCGCTAATCATACCAAACCATGTCCCATACTATGGGCTAATCCGTAACGAATCGGGTGTTTATTATGTAAAACCCGACGGTTCGAGCGAGGTAATCTGACAATTGCCGTGTAACAATGCCTCTTGCGTTTTTTATTCACGGGGATAAATATAAATATCCAATTTTACTATATTCTCTATTTGATAAATGCCATCAAGCTTTTATAAAAACTTTTAAGACATGTAGAATATCGTAAAAGAGAAATAAACTAAACTAAAAACACTTGTATGTTAACAATATTAAATAGCGCCACCATAGACCGTAATGTGTCGTTGTCGTGGAGTTTTTAAACGCTTCTAAATATTTTAATAAATTTGTTGTTTTTAGTTTGGATCAGGTAGGAGGAATGTTATATCCGACACGAACTATCAAAGTTCTTCACCATTGACCATACTCAGTAGGCACTTGTAAAATTTAAAATTACGCAAATTTAAACTAATACCTAACCCACCCTAATAACTTTAAATGACTAATATGTCAAATTTATATATTTTGAGTCCGTGGTCCGTGGGTATAAAATTTGCGCGATGTAATCCTTTTGATGAAGTCCATGTTTTCCTCATTGGCATTAAACGCTATTTTTAAAGTAACTTCGATTTTTTTCGTGTAGCTTATCATTATGTGTATGTGGGGTAAAGGGGTCTTATGGTCGGACCTTGGGGCCTTAATTAGCGCCTATGACTAGCACTAGAATAGACCTGAAGCTCCCTGGCCACTGACACTCCAAAATGACTCCAGCCGAACTCCGTCACCGAAGGTTGATTTTATTCTTGTTCACACGCGAGCACAGCAAAACAACGCTGGTGAATAAGTCGTATGTACAGGTGAAGGCGAAATATACACAGTTCTTGGCTAATTGCCGCGTTAAAAGGATTGTCTTGCAGTAATAAATTGTTCTCTGCACTTTACTCGTTGAGTGGTAAAATATCGACCTCTCAGAGCTAAAGTATAAATTGTATGTCTTAAAAGCGTTAAAACTCTCAGTCTTCAAAATTGCGGTTTCAGCGATAATCTTCTGCTTCTATATTAGCCGTTACACTGTTAGCAGACTACAACGATAATCCTTATTTCAAGCGTTACAGCGCTAGACGTTTTGTCTCACAGCGACGAAGTTTGATAACCACGTAAGAGGAAGTTATTGGGAGTTCTATAGTTATTCTGTGTATGGTTATGGCTTTATCGTGTTGGAAAAATGATAATAAAGTCATATTGTATACAGTACACATTGACATTTGTTTAAGACACACATTACACCTTGATTTCAACGAATTAGCTACATGTAGAAAAGCTGTATTTAAGACTACCAACTGATAAAGTCCAGTAAGTGTGGTATTTTTAATATCATGATGTAGCCATACGACTTTGCCATACGCCAAGGAAAATGGATTGTATAAATGCGGAGATTGATAAAGAACTGGAACTAATAGATTTGGAATCAACAAATAGTGATCACGATTATTCAGATGATGAACAGCTACTTGATGACAGTGAATTTAAATTGGGTAAGTGTGCTTAACCCCTCAATTTTCCAAATTGTCTTTAAGATTGTTAGCATTATCGAGTGGTACCATAACAAATACAAAGCAATTATCTTTTAAGATAGGGGATAGCTAAAACGGCTCAGGTGATAGTGGCAAATCACTAACATGAGAACTGTTTAACTGTCATCTTTTTCATGATATCGATGCATTATTATCTAAGCTTTAACAACTACGCTATTGGCAGAATAAATTGGTATACGCATTTATCAATATATGATTATTTTGCTTTATGACTCTCTAGGGATATGATAACCTTTCATCTAGATTTTTTACACAAGAATTTTTACTGTATGGAATGTCAAATCCGAAAATGTAAAAAGGAAAAACTGATATTATCTATATATTTTTAATTTGATACAATGTATTTACCTCAATGGAAATTGCATGAAATAACAGAAAAAGAGAAAGAAAACAAATGGTTGGATTTATTTCTGGAAAAAACGTCACAACAAAACCAAAAATATAAAGAACTAATCTCAGATGCTCAAGACGTTTTAGATCAGGTAATCAATGAAGATTAGTTTCGGTACTTTCCGTATCAAGAAAAAGCACCTTATTATATTGGTTTAGGGGCGGAGCTAGAACTCTTTAAGGTTTACTCTAATACATTTACTGATAGTATTGTGATTAAATGTTGTGTAACCAATACATATAACATTTTAAATGGGCAGTGTCCACTGTCCATGTATTATAATAGAGTTTCAGCCCTGATTAAAACAATTTGTCTACTTAATTTTACTGTCAAGGCTGGGATTTTAAATTTTGTTTACTGTTGAAATTTGTCGTTTTTGTGGATATTCTATAAAGTGATATGAACGAAGTAATGCAAGTAATGGTACCGGTACCTATAAAATAAAATAATAATCAAAACTAATCCAACATCCAACAGATTTATTTTTATTAAAGTAATTCTTTAAGTGATAGTGAATTTAGTAAAAAAAATTGTATTTTCTTCCTACTGGCATACATAATCTTCATTTTTTTATTTAGGTGGCAGATAATGTGAAAACAGCTTCAAAGAGTTTGGATAAAGATGAAAATGTTGGCTATATAAAAGAAATGCCTCAGGGTTGGTTTATTTTACATTCATTTAATTTTTCAGGAAATTCCAAACTAAGTACACCTTATAGTCTGGTAAGATACTTTTGTTACAGACAGATAAAAGGCCAGCAACATAAATTAACCAACAGAAACAAAATATTGCTATGAGCATAAATAGCTTTTTGGCATAAATTACTAGTACTGTTCATGCATATCAATGGTTATTTGTATTAGTAGCTGTAGTACCGTGTAGCCTACCATAGTAGTACTCAATTGTGTTTTCAGATACAGAAAATTTGACCACGGACGAAACATCACACCATATTGATGATGTCATCACTAGCAAAGCACATGAGGTCAGAGATGGTGATGTCATCGATTTTAAAATATCCGACGATAGTGGGTTAGATGTGGTGAAGTTAACCACCACCGGTGATAAAGTGAACAATATTACAGCTTTCAACACAGAGGAACATTTGTTACATGATGAAGAGTTCACTTCAAAGGTACAAATAATTTGTTGAAATGCATGCCCAAACATGGCAAGATTAGCAATAAAAATTGTTTTCTAAGCACTTTAATTAATAGATGAAGCAATAAAACTAACACACTCCAAATAGTTATATATGCGTAGATAGGGACTGTACTGGTATTTTTTGTTATATTTATAATGTAATCGTCAATAAGGCATCTCACTACATGAAGAGTTATGCTGGCAGATAAAATTTATATACATCTTCAAGAAGCTGACTTATTTTTTATTACCTTAAGTGCATATTTATAATATGCTTTGGGTAATGGAGTAAAACGTTGACTTGATAACCAAGCATGTTAGTAAATTGGTCATATCTCTCAAATTCCTATACCGGCTATATTACAGTATTGTCGTTATATACATGTTTAAGGTTGGTATGTTAGAGAAATTTCTCATCTATGTATTTGTTTGTGAAGTCTTATAAGTTCGTGCATGCAATGATTTTATAACACAGGTTACAAATGATTGTGATGACTTGCTTGTTCAAATTGAAAGTATTGAATCAGACAGGGTGGCTCGAGAACAAAGCTTAAATGAAGCTGTACAAAATGAGTTATCTCTTTTAAGAAACCTACAATTGGAACAAATGAAATTAAAAGATGCCAGAGACAAAAATGCAGCAATTTCGATCCAGGTATAACTCAGGTTGTAAGTTGTTTTGATATTAATAATATTGGAATAATCAGTTCAGTAAAGGCATTGTTCTACTTTATTCTGAATATTTTATTAAGGTATTCTACGGTACCTGAAAGAAAAAAGGATGCCGTTTGCCAAAAAAAAAATAAAGTTTACCTGGTTTAGGCTTGGTTAAGTTTACAGTTTCACAGTTTTTTGGTTTAAAATTTAAAATGGTAAATATTATTTGGGTAATCCTTAGGCCGGGTCTCACACCAAAACCGACAAAAACGTTTTTGTCGTGTCGGACCCGGCGTTTTTCAAATAGAACGCATTGTCTCTTATGCGCCGATTCACACCAGTCCGATTTTGACGCAAAAGACACGTTTTCTGTCGTACGACAAAAAACATGTTTTTCAGGAATAGAGCATGCGCTATTTTCATTTGACATGTTTTTTTTGTCGGACGAGTTTAAAATCGTGAGATATCTGCATATACAATTGTTTTATTGCTAATATGCAGTACATATACTATTACTATGGATATAAATGTGTTTTAAAGTAAATACACTAGTTTTATTAATATTAGGGAGTTAAGGTGGAAGTGAATATGGACTAAAGTGCACAGCAATTAGGCCAAGACAGATATATTTCATTAAAAATCAGTAACTTAGTCTGTTGTGATTAAATAGCCTAACAAATAATGCATAACACTAGTTCAACATCTCAGGTAAGCCTGTTGTGTAGCCTAAATTGAACAAACCAGTACAGGTACTTAAACTCACATTAATTTCCCCGATAGGAGATAGATACTGGTTAAATGTATGTTTAGCCTGTAGAATTATGGTGGATTCAAGCAAACTTCAACTACTAATTCAACATTTGAATGTTAAGTCGGCAAAATATAAGCCTAATATCTCCGGTTCTGCATACCGATACCGGTATATGAATTGAGTTGTACAAGAGTTAACTTAAAATATTATTTGTCAAGTTTTGAATGAAACTGGTAAGTGTGTAAAGTGTTGCATTTATAAATAGATTATATTCTATATATGATTATACTTTTTGTAAGTATCTAGTTATGATACCATTACAGCGGTACACATCCGGTTGCTAAACTACCCGTTACAAGTTGGATGTTAATTGTAATATTCAACTTTTGTTAACTACTTTTGTACATAAGGATGTTAAGGATGTTTTATTGCATTGAATGGTAAAATGAATTTTGCATCTAGGCAATCATTAGATAACCACAGGCACATGGGTTCTAGCATAGATAATTGCATTACCATAGTGAAAATTTTTTGGTCTTGTAATTGGAATTTTGGAAACGGTAACAAGTGGATTATGTATATTAATGTTGAATAACACCGGTATACATTTGTGTTTACAGCATGAGTGGACCAGTTCCAGTAATTCAAGTTCATCATCTGACAACACTGATACAGATATGGAAATATTTTGCAATGAAACAGTCTGGTAGAATGTCAATTTTACTTCTGCAAATTACTGCCGGTAACTGAAAAGTACATACCAGAGGCTACAGAACAATGAAGTGCCCCAAAATAACAGAGAAAAAAGAAACCAGCAAATAATGCACACAAATAACCAAGGCAATGCTTTACTTTTTGAAATGTCGGAGTAACTTTCAAAATGATTGCGAGCATCCCAATAAACATTTTGTTTTCAAACTAGATTAGTACCGGTATCACTACTTAACTAATTTACATTTCTGTATCCATTTTGTGCTGTGTGGTATATTGTTGATGTTAATTGAGTTATTTCCATTTTATTTATCATGTTCATTGTTCTGTTTGCAACACTTTCCATACTGCTTGTTTATATGGATGATATGAACTGTGAGCAAAAACAAATGTCATTGTTTTATTTGTACAGATAAAACCAATACATTTACCCTACAATGTATTTATCCGAGTTATTGTTTTATTTTTTCAGGTTCCATTAGCCTGTTTAGTTTATCCAATATAGGATTTATCCAAGTTAATTGGTGTCCTATGACGATAGTACTCTGAATACCAATTAAAATTATGATGTCTTTACCTTTATTTTCATATAAAATTCTAGTTTTAAGTGTTTATCAATGCTCACGCAAACCATCGGACCGAAACACGTTTTATTGGTGTGAATCGACCAAAACAAAAAACGAAAAACACGCTTACGACAAAAACGTTTTTGTCGGACGTACGACAAAATGTCGTTCTGGTGTGAATCCAGCCTTACTGTTTGCTTATATTATGTTAGTTTCGTCTTCTCTTTATTAATTTTTTAGCTTACATTGCCTTAATTTTTTCAGAGATTTTATCGTGGATACATGGCAAGGAAGGTGTACGGCACAATTCTAGCTAATAAAATATTAGAATCTCGTCAACAGAGGTCAATGGAAAGAGTACGGAAAATTGAAATGGAAATGCAACGAAAGAGAGAAGAACAATTGAAACTTGAACAAATTAAAAAGGAAAAAGAAGAATGTCTTCGAAGATTGGAGGAAGAGAAGTTAATGAAGGAGAAAGAACAAAAGGCTGAAGAAGAAAAGTTGAGAAGAGAAAAGCAGAAGAAAGATGAACAAGACAGGTTGAAATTGGCTGAAGAAAAAAGGGAAATTGAAAAAGAGAAGTTAAGGATAGAAGAAGAGATAAAGGGTCGAGAAGAGAAGTCAAAACTAGATAAAGAAGCAAAAGAAAAAGAAGAACAAAGGTTAAAAAAGGAGATGGAAAAGAAAAAAGAAATTATTCTCCATCAACTTGAAGCGCGTGTTGAGTCGTATCAAATTGTGGGAAATGGTTTGAATAAACGTACCAGTGAAAGTTTAGATAATGCTTTAGTTGTCGGTTCAAATAATAAAGCTGGAGATGATGAAATAAACTCCAAGTTGCCAGAAGATATATCCACAACAATAGACAGTCAAGTTGAACAACATGAAACGGTATTAAAAGACGATGAAAATAAAGCTACAAAATTAACCTGTGAAAAAGATAGCAGTAAAGATGCAAATATTTTATCCTTTAAACAACCAATAATTTTGTCCACATCTACCATGGGTAATGCAGCTGTCAATCTTAATTCTAAAGCATCCAGTGAAAACGAATGTTATAAAGATCTAGAAAAACAGGAAAATACTAAAATAACATTGATGGAGTTTTTAAAAGAAACAAGTGATATGGATGACCCAAAGGAAAAATATATTGAACAGCATGTGCCATCACCATGCATTACTTCCACTGAACTTTTAGGAGTAAATGAAGGTGGTGATAATGTTGATCTATCCAATACAAATCAATTTAAAACTACTTTCACTGAAGGCTTGGTTAATCCATCAAACAAATCCCTCGACTATTTGTCATCCCCACCTTCCGACGTAGAAAGTGAAATATCCAAAACCAATCTTCCAAGAAGTTTAAAGGATGCAAAAGAATGTACAGACAGTGTTAATAAAACTGACGCTTTGAAAATTACTCCCACTAATCTGGCAACCTATGAATCAACAAACTCAGATGCGTCTCTGCATGAGGAACCACAAAACATTATCGACCGCGAGAAACACATCATGGAATGCATGAGATCGTGGCAAGCACAGTGTTTGTTATGGAGGCCAGCCAGTGTAATCAACAGTCAAAGTGAAAGGAGGCAAATTCCAGCTGATTCTTTATTAAACGGAATGCCGGAGGAATACTTAGTAAGAGGTGAGTGATTTAAGGGATGTATAATGAAACATACCTAACTTGTACGTTATCATTGGACAAATTTGTGGTTGAAGGGGTTATGCTATGGACTTGAGGTAATAGTCATCAGAGTTATTGAGGGTTATAGTCATCAGGTCAAGGTGGCACTGGCCATGACACATAACCGTTTAATGTGTAAGAGTTATATCGCAAAATATAAAATCCCCTTTACAGTATAACTCATCAACATCTACTGCACTAATGGTCAGAATTTGGAAAATTACCATACCAGTATCAGAATTAAATTTTTAATCCCATTTTCCTAAGATGCACCTTATTACTTTATATAGAAACAGTACAAACCATATTGCAATATAGATCCTTTAGGCTTTTTCCATATTTCCTGTCCCATTATGAGAAACTAGTGCAATCTACAATACCCTGCAGTGCAATAACCCGATTCTAACATAACCCATCTGTGAACCCCCAGGCACATGGCCGGGACATAGAGAAACAGCAAACAAACTTGAAACTAGAACCCGTGTTTTGATCAATTCTTCACACAAGTTGTGTGAATCGAAGGGCTGGAGTTTGGCAACACTGGAAGCATGTGGTAATCTCACTCACTTGACTTTGGTGGGATGTGGCCTCAAACATATGCATGGCATTCATTCATGCAGGAATTTAAGGGTACATTTTAGTTTGTTCTGATCTGTTTCATCCCACAAATATTAGTATATTGTTTGATAACATTATGTGTTCTGTTTTATTTAGTAACTCAGTACATTTTAGATATTAAGGACAAAAATTAACATCATAGGGGAAGTGTGTTGTTAGTAGCTAGTGCTGGAGTCGGCAACGTTTTGAATGCAGTGTGCCATTTTATGAATCATAACATAATGAAAGCAACTTCGTGTGACAACCATAGTCAACTACCTAATTTCAATATGAATAATTAAGAGCTTACATTGATTTCATTACGAGTAGTTGAAAGAATCGTCTTAATGCAGAGGGTGTTATTGTACTTTATAAACGTTAGCAACGTCAATAATAAATAATTAAAACTCTATAGAGCAAAATTGTTGATTTAACCAATATAAAAGGTTACTCTTTACAAACCTAATCCATATTGCTAAAGCACATGCTTTCATATTTTTGTCAAATAAGTAGATGTTCTTTGTGAACAGCCTCCTAGACCCATCGGTGATACTGGTCATATTTTACCCAAGGTGACACTACAGTTTCTTAATTCAAATCAAAATCAGATTTAAATATTGTTTCTTGATTGGCACACCAAAGACACCAAACAATAATCCATGAATGTTCTTCCAGCACTTGGACATTTCACACAATAAGATATCAGCGCTCTCATTGGCCGGAATGTATCGGCTCCAATCACTGGTTGCCATTGACAACCGGTTTACTTCCACCAATGGCATGCGAGGATGCACCGGGTTACTGCACTGTGATTTATCACACAACAACATCACTCGGGTAACTGGTATGGAAGACTGTATCAACCTGTTGCATTTGAGGTATGTTTTAGCTGACAGATGGATTAAGTTTTTGTTCATTCTTTTTTGACATAATTTACAATTTTAAGAGATATTCTGAATGAATCTATGGCTAAATTTAAAGTATGAATGGCTTTAAATCCACCATGCATTTTTTAATGGTGCTACGGTTACCTGGATTTAGAAGGCATTTGGGCAGTTTTGTAGGAAAATATAACATATAATATATACAACTTAACTTATTTCAGATTGTCCCACAACCAGTTGATCAAACTACATGGAGTTGAGAGCTTAAGAAGCCTCATTCTCCTCCAGCTGTCCACCAACCATCTCTCATCACTTGATGGATTGCAGCACAGTGGGTTGCTACGATATCTTGATGTTTCCTCCAACAACTTCACGAAACTTCCTTTTCAACAACTCTCGAACCTGGTGAGTGACCCTGCATGGTGCAACAGCCATTAAAATTGCAGCTGCTCATAAAGTTTATTGTAGCAGTGGACCGACCAATCTTTGCCTACTTATTTAAAGATGCTTTTAATACTCATACCACCATGTTACATTAAATTGGAAATCAAAAGTTTATATTAGTATCTAGATTTCATTAAAAGAAATTTCATGAATTTTATAAGGTGTTTTTTGTCTAAAGGGTTATAGGGTTTAAATTAAAACTGAAATTAATAATTTATTACAATTATTTCAGGTTTTGTTGGATCATTTAAATCTATCAGCGAACTACATAAGTGAAATTCAAATGGACATAGAAACATCATATGTTTGGTTACCATGCCTCACAACATTAAACCTGAGCGGAAACAAAGTTTCAGAAGAAAATTTAGACTTGTCCACCTTAAAAACAATGCCATTGTTGCAGTGCTTAGATTTAAGCGAAAATTTAATCCCAAATGTTGAAAATATCAACGATAAAATCAAAAATCTGAACATCACAGTCAATTGGTTTGCAACAGAACATAGACAAAATTATCCGGTTTTTGAAATTTTAAAATCAACCAAATTTACTTCGCCGAGTCAACTGATATGCTTGCGAAAGGTAGCGCGATATGTATCAGCGTACAAACGATTGTTAAGTGATGAAAAAGCAGAAGCATCCACACTTCTAAAACTAACCGGAGAAAACCAGTTGATTCCGGATTTTATTTCCTTTCACTGTGACTACTTATTGAAGCATTGCAGGATGGCTACAAAACACAGGTATGGGTGGATTAGTATACCTCTGGCTGTGATATAAAGTAAATAATTGTAAAGAAACTTTCCCGGTAAAGCTATCATTTGGTTTAGTTATTACTACTTTAAAAACTAAAGTATTGTGAATACAAATGGGTGCACAAAATAACCATGTACCTCAGAAAGTGAATCTGTGTATATTATCTTATCTGATTGACTGATTGGACACTGTTACATCACTAAAATCCCATCTGTCAATTGCTGAACAGAGTTTAATCAGTTTATGGATGTGAAATAAGCCGAATGAATTCCACTTACAAGTTATATATGTTACTGGCCATTGTATATGGTAGAATCATCCACAATTTATCCAGCCAAATAGCTTGGTGGAGTATTGCATCACCTAGATAACTAGCTAATTGGTTGTGTTCGACAAATACAACACAATACAATAGCTCTGATAATCCGGGCGCGCAAGGTAATCTGGGTTAACCATGAAAGAATGATAAAACATAATATCCCCTTCCTAAATGTTGAAATAAAAATTTCTGTAAACGCATTTAAAATAAAAACTATATTTGTAGGTCCTGGCTCGAAAATAAGGAGGCTATGCAAGAAAACTTGACTCAAGAAACCAGCGAGAACTTTTCACTGACGAACTCCACCAAATATGAGACGTCATGCGATATAAATTACGAAAATGTGACCGGTACGAAAAAATACGCTGTGTTATCTTATCTACATTGGCTGTAGTATTTCTTAGTATAAGTAGTATTCACAGATAAGCCTATAGGTTGTCTTAATAATTAGTATTTTCTGATAATTTGAACAGATTTATATTATTTAGGTAAAGGGACGAAAGGTTTGTATCGTGTAAAAGAAAAAGTCGACCAAAAGCTAGTGTTTGCTGCTGTTAAAATACAGGTAAATATTTATACGGTGTCAGCACCTAATTTTACAAATAAATATATTTATAGTCCCACCCTCACTATGCTTTATTAATCCTTGTGGGTGTAACACTGACTGTGGGCACAAGGTATTTTACTACTTGTGCTGTATGAAATTATCAGTATACTATTGTTATTATTGCCATCATTGATATACAAGGATCGATATCCTCTATAATATCACAGGCTTTATGGAGGATGTATGTTGCTAAGCAAAGATACCAAACCGTCCTCACAAAACGTACCAAAGCAGCTGTCACCATCCAATCACTGTGGAGAGGTTACCTGGTTCGAACGTCTGTCGCTAAAGCACTGGCATCATTCAAGGTATGTCTTAATGCATAAAATGATAAAAACGAGCCCACTCTCTCTCGAAACTTGCTTTCACAGTAGTTTTTCTCACTAAGCACAATTTGTTCAAATAGACTATAATGTAAAGTTACATAAAGGGCAGCACAGTAGGGCTACAATAATGGAGCATCCAACATCATAGAACGGAGCATCTGATGATAGTTCGGAGGAATTTGAAGAAGTTGATATTTCGGCTCTTCAGTTCGATGAGCATCAATATGACCACAAGTGGGCGTATAGTCGACCTCTCGTTCCAAATATACCTTCACCCGTGGAATCTCGAACAGAGCTGGTCGGTTTGTTTGCTTCAAACAATGTATGATGGGATTTTATGTGGATAATTAATTGTATATTGTGGGCAAAGAATCAGTTTACTATTTGAAGAGGAAAGGATTATAAAATTGAAATGCGAGTTATTTTAGTGCTACTTTTTATTGCTTGGTATGAGAAAATGCCCCAAATCATCATTTAAATTATGCAGAGTAAGGATGATATGTTTTAATGAGCCAAATATATATTTTAGTTATTGAGAACAATTCACACAAGGTTTTTAATTCGAGTTACAAATCCCAACAGAAATCAGCACAGAGTGATTATGAATATGAGCGAAGTGCTTCCATGTTGAACAGAACCCCATTGCCTCCTATAGCGACTGCGAACTCAGGTTTGACATGTCCTTCATATATAGTTCGTTGAAAGTTCAAACATGTGAATTTAGCTTAAATAATGTGCACTATGTAAAATTTTTATAAAAAAAATGTTTTTCTACTTCATTTAGAGCCAAGTTACATTCTGTGTATTATAAAGTGACCATTAACAAGAACTTTGTTCTAATCACAAAATGACGCTGATAAACTCCAAGTTTTATGCGTTTGATTGACCTATACCACACATACATTTTTAAACAAGTTAAATCACCCATGGACTGTGTTTTTTGATGTCCTGGAATAATACTCTCCATCTCTTAATATTAGGATTGAAATTAACAAATTATTTTATTTTTAATTTATTTAGAAGGGGCAGGTCGATATGACATGCAGAATTATGACATGACAAACCAATTATCAAGTCGTTCGAGCAATTCTACTTCATCTAAAGCAAAGGTATGTAATTGTTCATCTAACAGGGACAGTCTATTTATTCACAACCACTTACACTGGAGCATATGCATATATATTTCATACTCATGTACATTGAATGTGAATTTACTAAATCGTGTTGAGGATTTAAGGTTGTGTGTCTGGAATCAATTTTATTTATTGGGTAAAGACATTCATGTGCCAATAGTGGGTTTTAATTTCGATGTGTTTTTATTGAATGCACTGAACTTTATTGTGTTGCCCATATCGCCCATATTGGTGTAACCACAAGATTAAGTGGCCAGTGTTAGAACCAAACAAGATAACCATTATACTGAAAAACTAAGCCACCCAGAATGGGGGACAAAGTTAGTAATTAAAAAAAACACCTAAACAAGCTCTTCCTTCCCCAACCCCTGCAGAGCGACCTCGCTAATCAATGGGGAATACAGAACTCTGAGACGTCAGACCTTCTACTTAGAAGACAACGAAGATTGAAAGGAAAGCGCTCCCAACTACCTGAAGCAGAGGACAAATTGAGAAGATTCCAGCAGATGAAGAACAAACTCCCAACGTTCCAAACTCCCTCCAAGAAACCATGCTCCAGGGTGGATTACTTTAAAGGTGAAATAACTAATCCCTACGTTCATGATCTTTTCTGTTGTTCTGTTTGAAGTCAAATCACACTCAAATTTACAATTTAGTTCTCAGCTTCAATAATTAATTTAAACTATCGGAAATTTTTTTAATGGACATTGCTTCAACTCTAATTGTACAAAGTGCTGTACAATAATAATACTTCAATGGTTTGAAAGGCAGAGTAATGGTGCTCGCAGCTAATACCGCCTGATGACTGTTGCCCCATATGTCTGGCAACCACTCATGTTACAAACGGTTTCCCACATCCCAGCATTGCATCGCCAAACAATTCTCTTTTACACCTTTCAGCTCAGGAAAGTGGTTTTCATAAAATGAACAAAGCATCTGATTCTGATGAAAGAAGAAGTCAATACACCTACCAGTGAGTTAAATTATACGCCATTTTCGTGTTCTTAAGTGGAGTGTTAAATGAAACTATGCAAGTCAATTTAAAGTCATAGGTAATGTTCACATGTTCGCTTGCATAGCAAATTATTTAAACCTGGAGGTGATATATTGTAGAAGCTACAAACTATACTTCACAACAATGTGATTTGTGCAGGCACCAAAACTATCGACTTTCGTTTTAACTCAATACAATAAAATGCATTGTAATGCCACTATTCCCATACTTATATCGAGTTGTAGAGAAAACTGTTAGAACCGATATTTTAATAATAAAAAAATGGTTTCTTTACAGATGGCTTCACTCAGAAGTGAACTTCCCCATCACACCCAAACCCCCCGTTAACCCATCCCCACGGAACCGCATTCTGCTACCCAACATTGGGACTCCACCTGCTTCCAAACAAGATCACATGGAGGTTTTCTTTGTTATTATATTCTCTTATGTAGGGCTGCCAGAATTGAAACGTCATGGGTGTTCTTTTAATAATATGTTACTGCTATAGCTAGTGAGGTTCTGAGATACCATGCTCAACATTCAGGGTTCTTTAGTATCTGGTATTGCTCGATGTGTTTGTATTTGTGAAACGAAAAGACGGATATCTTTTTAAGTTTTATTTACGCATAGATAAAACCGTAGCAAGTAGTAGTTTAATTTTGGATTTACCAAGCTCTTAGACCTCCTTTTGAGTAACCCATGCAGCATACAATTGGAAAAGTTGATGATACAAAATAAAACCAAAAGTGTTTGACATCATTACATTGAAATATCACAGATTCTCTCGGTGAGTAGTTTATCAAGTTCACGACACAGAAGCCACCATTTGTTGCAAGATATTGTGAGGAGACATCCAGGTAGCATGACTTCATAGAAATACTTGGTGTGCTAAGTCATCCAACATAAATTTTCATGGCATCGTGTATGTAGCAGGTTTACTAGAACTTGGAATTGGACTTTTAATATTGATTTATTCAACCAAACATATTTATAATTTCATAAATTATATATAAATAAAATGTATACAATAAATCTTCTGTGATGTAAGTCTGTTAATACTGTGGAGTCTATGGTCTGTTGTTTTTTAATATTTCAGATGATGGTTAGAATCTTTTATGTAGGATTATAATTACCAGTACAGTATGGTTCTCATTTAAATATGTCAAAACAAATTTGTTAAGTTTGAACTTTTAGCAACAGGTTTGTTTTACTTTAATATTATTAATTTATATTTAATTTCAGCTTGAAGTTTGATCAATAAAGTGAAGTTGGTAAAAAAAGAAGAAAAGCTGTTTATATATCTGACATTTGTAATGAACAAATGTTGGGCTTGTTTGATGCTTCTGCATAATGAGAACAGAGTTCTTTTTTTGTATTTATGATTATTTTATGCCTGTTCTTTAACGAATTACGTAATAAATGCAAAAGTTACATATGTTACTTGTTCCATTATCAAATTAGAATTAAGAAAGTTAGCATTAAAAGCTACAACCGTCATCATTGAGAAGAATAAAACTAAAAAAGCAATTGCCTGTAAACATACTTAGAGGTGAATATATAAAATAGGACAAGCTACTTTATCAACTATATTAACTTGTATTTATCGACTTTTCTATGACTTCTTATTCCATGTAAAGCAGCGTCAATTAAAAAAACGACAATATTTGCAAAATCAACTACCAGATTGATCCATTTGAATCAATTATTAGGATTTGTCCCGCTCTGAAACTAATTGTCATTACCTGTGTGCATGTAGTTGATAGTCAACTATTGCCTCACAGATAAAATATTAGTTACCTACCTAGTTTAAAAGCAGGAAAAATTGTCAAGTAACGGTGCAGTTTTAACTACGATTTATTTCATTTAAACAGGATTTCACCAATGGATAAATTAACAGAAAACGCAGGAATGTAAAAATTTGCTACATTTGTACAAAGTAGGAAATGCATACTGTATAGGGAGTGCTGTACGAAATATATGAAAGTTGTACCGCGTTTCAGAGCAGGTATATATAGTGATAGTGGATAAAGAAAATGAAATGGTATATAAAGTACAAAAAATCTAATGTTTGTGCACAATTTGACAATTTTTTAAGAACTTGTAGAATGACAAAATTGGCACTTTTTACACTGAAGATATTTGTCGAACTACTGTTAGCGTCATAATACATTTCACCTCTATTCATAACGCTGCAATTTTTTATCTAAAAAAATTGGCATCATCTGCGATAAAACAAAATGAAACTTTTGGAAGATTGCATAAAACACTAATACTGATTTCTTTTCAATTAAATACGGAATGCTTTACAAAAAGTACTTTCTGCGTCTACAGAAATCTTTCTAAATGAGCGAATTGGAGAAATTAACACTTGATGTACCAAATTGAAATCTCAAAACAACACTACATGATAATTGATAAGAACAATTATACAATTAAAAACCAAGTAAAGTTTTAGACAGCTGGTGCGACACCGTTAACGGGCAGACCAACTACAAATGTGTTCTTGCTCTTTTTAACAGTTGGACCTCCAATGACATTGGGTGATGGCTTGTTAAACTGCAGTTGCATCGGAGTCTTGCATTTCAAGTCGATCCTGCAAGTTGACCGGGTTTTAATATGGAAAGGATTTTTTAGAAAATCTAATATTTGTGAAGAATGTACACAAAACATGCCAAAGTCAGCCAACTTAAATATTATGTAATAAAAATTTTTTAAAGGAAACTAAACAAGTATGCATAAACTATAAAATTTGTATAACTTGATTTATTAAAGAGCTTGCCTGGTAGTTTCCAGAAACATTAATCGATGGATAAATTCCATGATGAGAAAAGGGAATTTTATACAATTGGTTTGTTGTTAATGAACCAAGATGTGCTTTCAGCTGTTCGTTTGATTTGTGTTTTCACCCAGCAGACTTGCTTTTAAAGACACCAAAAAACACCTTTTTACCTTTGTTCAATAACAAAAGGAAGTTTGTGATTGGTTTGCCTTTCAAGCAACAGCGAGATCTTGGTAGCTAGTTCGATTGAATGAGCAACATTGAGTATCAGGTCTCCTTTGTGTTTCTTGGAATCCTACAAAGTGGAACATTCTCATTAAACACTTAACTCAACATATTTAACCAGTATATAATGGGGATCAGGTAAACAACTAGAAAATAAAGTTGAACAAGTAAGCAAAAATAAGTAAAAGGCACAGTAATATTTATAACAAATATTTGAACACTATGTTTTTATCAAGAAACTTAAAGCAACAATTTAAAAAAAACAACGAACCATAGGTGGTTTGCAATGCACAATCATCATTCCATCTTGGTACGGGGAGAAGGAAATTCCGCTGATGTCATCAGCAGTGACATGGCACTTTTGTTTCACTGTCTTTTCGTCAATTAATAACAACGAGGTGTTGGTCAATACCACGTAACAAGACACAAACTGAAACAGAAGAGAATAAGAATAAAGTATGAAGGCCAGGGTAGGAGTCTGGTTTTGATATTAATCCTGATTTTTTTAATGTGCTGTTGTGTCCTTGGGAAAAGCTTTTTCATAGACATCAATCTAATGGATTTAGTTAATAACAATGAAGGTATTTTAAACAAACACAACAATGCAAACTCTAGCAATCTAACTAAGTAAATAAAATATCCTATTCCAATGAAATTGAACCAAACATACAGAAAACGAATGGTTTACCTTCCCGTTTGCTCTGTGGATCTTGAAACCTTCATCAGCGAAAATAATATCCCCACCCGCCCCAACTTTTTGCCACTTTTGATTGGTGGAGAGAGTCACATGATCACCAACAAACTTCTTCGGAAGAGAAGTAGGATATGAAGATTTTTTACCTGGGGAAAATAGAATGAGGGGTTTGAGACAAAATGTTTTGAAAATAGGGTTGTTTAAAATAATTTTCATTTTAAAATTACTGAGATATAGGCCATAGAGAGAAAATTAAGGCAAGAAAATGAAATTAAATCATCTATTATGTGCAAAACTCGTTATTTATAGTCAGAGGTGGGAAAGTGGACATGGCAACCATCAAAACGCTACACACTGATGTCTGGTTACTAAATCAATATGGTGGTGTGTTACACAAAATGGAAAACTTAGTGGAAAAACGAGTTCACAGAATTTGGAGAACAAAACTGCAAACTACTCGACCTTTGAACAAATTGGAAGCGTGAAGTTTCTCTGTCAGTTCAACTTTCCTCTGAGGAGTTAGTGATTTGCGGTACTTCATGCACTGTGGGAATTTTTAATTCTCATTCACATGTAAAGTAGTTGGTTAACAAGGAAAACATATTACACTATATTTGTAAAACTTTTTGTATTAATAAAACAAAACACAAAAAAAAACAGATAAATACAACTCAATGTCAAAGTATAGGTGGTCTGAATCCAAAACCAAATATTATATACAATATTACATTGTTTCCTACAGATTCTTTATCAAATCACACTGTTTAACTCTTATAAAGCCCACCTACCCGCCATCTGTGAAAAATGTCCCTCAAAAGTGGGTGAGCGGCTTGTAGAAATCGATATTTGCAAGCAGGCCACTTCTTTTCGATTGGTGAATATGATGGCAATGTGTTTTGTAACTTTGTGAAGTATCTGTAAACCTACAGGAAAGAAATGGTGGTCAAGTCAAAATTTCCCATGCTATACATTAATTAAGTTGGCAATGAAAAGGCATCTTGAAGTGATATCCTCAAAATAAAAGTGGAAATTAGTGAATTGCAGTCTGTTGATTGATAGCATTCAACTAACCAGGTATTTTTCCATGAACCTAGCCACCACCTTCCCAGCATTAGCTCGGAAAAACTTCCGATATTCGAGACGAGTCTTGTAGCCTTTCCAGTGCGCAGCGATCACCGACACGGAGATGCAACGCAGTTTGTGCAGCTTGTGCGCACGAAGGAGGCATCTTGCCTGTGGTGTTTCGCTTGTTTGTGAGGATTTTTTAACAGGGAATAATATTTTGCTTTGACCCAATATAGGATTCTTTTTTTACTGACAAATTTAACTAATCCAACACTGTAGGGTGGTTAATCTAGATCACATTTATAAGTACAGCTGGTATACAATATGCATTTGTGAAGCAAAGCAAATACCTTCCATCCACGGATATAACACTGCATTACGAGTGTTGCGGCTTTCAGTCGCATGTATTTCTGTTGGTTCTGTGAAAAATCATGACGGGTTTAGTTTGACACAGGAAAGTAATTCAGATTGTAAAACAGAAAAAAAATGAATAAGAAATCAATATCAGGAACTGCCAAACAACACAAATTAAAAACCTGATATTTCTTGACATTTTTGCTGATGACGATCTGCGCATGGCGCATGAGCTGGTATCGCCTCCAACATTGAAAACCCCTCCATATCTTCTGTATAACAGTGGCGACGTCATGCAGTGCAGCTGCACGATGTTCTTCCAGCTTGAACAGCTGCAATTCCAAAAACAACATGATAGATCAGGTTTCCGGGGATCATGATGAAACAATAAGCATTGTTAATCGACATTTGAACAATGACTTGTTCTTACCAAGAAAGCTTTAATTTTTTTAAAGTATTGAATAACAAATACGAATTATGCCCAACGATAAAAAGCCCCCCAATAATAAATGTTTAATTTCTTAAAAAGAAAAACATAAATGTGATAAAATTTATTCATATTATTATTCCAGTTTGCAAACAAGGCAGTAAAGCGCCCGAAGGCTTCATTTTGCACCAACCTACTTGGTTGGGTAATTGGTGAAATGAGATCATTTACTTTATTAAATAAATAAGTCATCAAAATTGTTTACATTTCTCATTCAAGAACAGTTGTTTTAAAATGGTTAGCTTTGCATCTAGCTGTTCCTGCACTAGATTACCCAACCAATCTTTGCTTCTCGAGCGACACACAGTACATGGATCAAATAATATAAAAGCTTTTTGGCTGTCTTTTCAATTTTGGTTGAAATTTGAATAATGAAACTGGAATAAAAGCATCACAGAACCTACATTTCCGTACTTTGAAATGTGACAGTGGACAGTGGACATTGCCTGTGATTGTATTTTACAGTGCAGTGCTTTGTTCAAACAATGAATAAGAAATGAAGTCAGCAACATCATGGAATGTCTAGCAACAAACAAGACACACAACACCAAACTTACAGTTCTAGGATTTCTGATAAATATTTTGCTTCTTCCATATTCGTACTGGTCCGGTGATATCTTTACGTTGAGCAATATATGTTTAACCCCATCCTTGGCAGCTCCATGCCACAATGGCCATGTATTCGGGCTCAGCATCTTATACCTGGATGTCACAACATGTGGTAAAAAGATGTTTGGGTTTGGCACTACAATTGTTCACAAATATCCCTTCTATCTCTCTCTCTCTTAGTATATGCACCTTCTAACCAGTTTAAAAAAAATTTAGTGCTGTAATAAGTATCTATCCAAATTTATATCCAACTTTTAAAAAGATATGCCAACAGTTACTTCTAATATTTCTAATCCACAATACAAGACCAAGTAAATGCATTTTTTGACCCAGTTGTGTTGAGGTAGAATTTGCAATCAACATGATCCTCACAGAAATATTGAGATCAAAGAGATAACTCACCTTGTGACACAATCCTCGTATTTTTGTCGGAAAGCATACCCGGCTCGCCGAACCCTCACATTCTCGAGCAATCCAAGATATCGCACTTGGTGGCGCACAAGATCACTGCTGAAGACCGAGGATCGCTTCACGTCGTTTGGTTTGATGCAACTATGGTTGGAAGGTGATACCATTTAATACATTAAGAACCAATGGGAATGGTAGTACAGACAGTTCCATGCATATAAACGATTCAATTTTAGCGATCACCTTTAGGTTGAAATTTTTGGTAATTAGGTTGATATGTTGTTTATTTCAAAACAGCTATGATCATTATAGTAATAGTCAAGTGAACCTCTGCCACCCACCGTATATAGTTCGGGTTTTTCAGCAACAAGTTCTTCATGAGTGCAGACATAGAGGCTTTGAATTGGAAGGCAGATGTGGGCGATCGCTTTAATACAGTGATCGATGGGTCACCTTCGGGGAATAACCCTTTGGCGCCCCCGAGTAATGGATGTGCGGAGAGGAACGCAGCATTGGAAAGGTTGCGAAACAATGAATTGTTGTTCTTATCGATGAAGTTTTCAACAAAGTATGTTACCTGATGACACAACAAAACACAACTAAAAAACGTCTGTGTAATTAAAACGCTTAACGATACAATAAATAATAAGATGTTATATGGATCCATTTAAAAGTATGTTATTAAAAAATATTTTTCTGGGTGATGCTGATTTATCGAGTGCAAATGTTATATAAAATATGATTAGCAAGCTAATGTATTACCTTCCCAGCATAATGTTGTATGCGGAACGCATCGTGTGGAAGAGTCTTATCAGCAAGAAACTTAGTGGCACGACGGCTTTCGAAGTGCTCGTGTTTACCGCACACAGACTCCAGTTTAGCAAGCAATGTGGAGTCAGTGACATCACCCGGGCGCAAACATTCCTCGTCCAGCATGCTGAGTACTCCATTGTGTGGCTGGAATCATATGTGGAGCGAATGACAATGTATACTGTGCTGGGGACCAGTTGGTTAGCAAGTAGTGCAGCAGCTGTCTGAATACACGACATCAATTTTTTACACAATTTTCTGTTAAAATGTTTACTGTTCTAATCAGAGTATATGCATTATTTAGCATGAAACAGTTTCTAACTGGTATGAGTGGTTTCTTAATTCCGGAGTTGGAAAGAAAAGAAAGTTCAAGACAATATGCTCTTTAAAATAAAATCTGTTTTATTGCTACAATGGCTTTAGATTTCCTTGATGAAGTCATTTCACTAGAGCTTGTGTTTGTTGAGCTACTAAGTGCCGCAGAGTGTCAATATTTGTTTTGTAGATAACTCGAAAGCGGAGGTGAATGTTGGTGGAAAACAAGGTTTCCTTGGAAGGGGAATTTGAATATTATGAGCAGATGCACTTTTGCAGAGATATAAGGACTTGAGTTGTATATTTGTAAACAAATACACACAAATTAAATTTGGATAAATTAGCTAAATATCTCCTGTGGTATAATATAAGGTTATATATGCTAACCCTACTGAACAATTTATTTTATCCTTTCAACAAATAAACATTTTTCAATATAACTACTAAATTAACACATAAAATCGCCTACAAATGTAGAAAAACCACTTAAGTAAAACCCCTTACTGATGTAACAAATACATATATAAACAATCAAGTTAAGTACATGAAAAACTGACTTTAGGGCAAGACAGAAGTTAATGTTGTATCATATTAAACGTAAATGGAATCAATATATATCAGCACATAATATCAGCACATGGAATATAAGTATGAGACAAAGATTTGACCTTTTAAGTGAAATACAAAGCATGGAAAATTGATCTACTGAAACCATAAAGCATTAAACCACTAATTGCACATCCTGGTTTGCACCACAGTGCGAAATTTGTCTATTTTGGCTTAATGCCTTTAGCTAAGAATATCTATTTGAAACCTTTTAAGATCGACAGCACACACTAATGCAATAAACGTCATAAAACAATAATCTACTTCAACATAACAAATACCAACCAAAACTTACATTTTCAATAAGTTGGCAAATAATAGCGTTGTTGAAGTAGTCGATGTGGAGCCATTCGATCCCCTCTTTAACATATTCCTCCTGCTCCTCGCGGAGTGTGAGTTCCACGAAGATCTGCTGCAACTTCTCGTTGCAGTAGTTGATCATGAACTGCTCGAACCCGTTGTGCTGCAAAATGTGGTGGGTGGTTTATGGTATGGTACGATTGTATCAGAAGCATTCCTGTGCATAACTGTGTCGGAAAACTAACAAGAAATAAACTCCACACTTGACAACTTGCTCAGATAGGTATGCTACATTGACACTTAAACTTGTTAAAATCAAGTTGGCAATGACAATTTCAATAGCGAAACTGATTCTTTGATTATTTTATCATAGTACAAACTAGCCAATCAATTAATTGATAATAAGTCAAATATTTGTCGCAAGGTCTAGGTCATGTTAAAGATTATGGAAAAATTGATTTAATGAGCAATAATTCCTCCCCAGGTAGGCTGTATTCACATATAATTGGTTTCATAACCACATAACCTATAATATTTGTTTTTTCTCAAAAAATTCAACTGTAATACCCCGAAATCTGTCAACATTAATAAATCATAAATTTATTTATTTCTAATTATCTATTTTTAATATTTTTGTATTTTTAGTTCTCAAAATATGACTGACGGCCACTATGATTGCATTGCAGATTGTTGAACATATTTACATCTATGAGTTGAGCTTACATGCCATATATCAACTAAAATCAATAGAAACTATCACATGTTCCTTATTCTTCATTTATATGATCAAGAAGTCTGATAATTTGTTGTTTGTGTTCAGTGTTTGAATTACCTACCTTAGAACAAACAGCGACATACTGATCTTAATTACAAATAAAATAAGATTGGACAAATATTAGGAAATGATTTCAAACAGCCTAAAATAGAATCAAATCAATTAACATGTCAGGGTGATGATGCAATATTTGCAGAGTTAATTAATAACTTCCGTTACTTGCCAAATACAAATGAACAGCTTAACTCTAAAATTTGGACTGATTTTTGACACCACAAAACCATTTCTGGTTATCTGTAAGATTGTACCATTGGATTTTTTTAGAGATTCCAAAATTGATTTTAAATTAACATCGTGGTTAAGATATATTTGATTCTTTCCACCATCCCAAAACTCCAAATGTCAATGTGATCTCATAATGCGATGTAATATTAATAATTTACCTCGAATACTTCAAACCCGTAGATGTCCAGCACCCCCATGACTTTGCACTTCTTATTCGTCTGAGATGGGACCTTTATGCTGCTATTAATACGGTTAACGAGCCAGGTGAACAATCGATCGTAGACTTCTTTACATAGAGCATCTCTGTTGTACGAGGCCTGGGTTCAGATTACAGTAGATGTTAAGGGGGGTTTTTGTGAACCTTGTGTTGTTTTTCAGTGACCAGAAAAAATACAATTGATCCTAAAGTTTCATGTAAACTTTACGTTTTACCATTATCTCAAATGTCGACAGATAAAAAAAATGTATAAACAAATATTTAAATATTAAAACATTCGAGGGTTATCGTAGTAAACTGTTGCTGACATATAGTTTAAGACTTTTGTTTTAAAATATACCAAAAGACATCTACATAATTTATTAAATATTTAATATTATTGATATTTGCAGAACCCTGGATCGAAATTATTTGATCTTATTGAACATAATATTATTATAAAACCTAGTTTTTTTTGGCCAAAGTTAATACAACTTATTTATATTACAAGTACAAAACTTATTTGTGATCTTTATTAAAAAGTACTTAAAGACCACTTTTATGGCACTAAAAAAATGATTTAATAAAGCGCTGGAAAAAGTTTTGTATTTACAAAGTCATATTTCAGTTGCCTTAACCACAAAAATAGTGAATGGCAAGTTTGTATGTAAAATGGCCATAAGTGCTTGCATTGCTAAAATCACTGAAATAAAGAGGTTGAACTTAATAAACTGATTAAACATAGAAATATAAATATTGAAATGTGGCAATCGTGTGGATTTCACACAGTCAAGCACAGAATACAGGAGAATATGTTTTTAATGTAATTGATCAGTCCCATCTAAAGTGATATTGAGTTACAAAAACATCCTAATTAATCAATAACCATGTTTTACATCATCTTTCAACCCTACAAGAAAATTGATTTACATATTGACATGATTTATCACTGAGTAAATGATCGATGATAACATGATTACAAGCTTTGATCGGCTTTTCGTATATTTATGTTAAAATAAACATTGGAACTTGCTCGACTTGTTTCGATGTTTGCACACGAGGCATTGAAAAGAAAATTAAAATGTTAACACTGAGCATGTTGACTAATAGTTATAACAATTTAACTGTACAAAATAGTGCACTAACCATGTTTTATTTCCTATTTTCGGAGATTGACTAAATTTTACATTGTGTGGTGCATAACTTTGTTTAAATACCTATTAACAGTGTTTACAACAGTCTTTACAAACAATTCCTTTATATTCCACCGAACATACTGATCGAAGTGTGTGTGCATTAAGTAATAAATTCACCTCGTTAGCAGATAGTGTGCAGGTCACTGTGTCTTGTTTTGCAGTCATCGTTCGCTCAGTTAAAGCGCTGGTGAGGCTCTGTGACTTGATAGAAAGCATTTCACACACATCGACCACATCTGAGAATTAAGTGAAATGGACATAACATACTATAACTCTGTACTAGGTGGATATCTTTTATTTATTGCGATATCAGGTATATCCTTGTGTATATTGACATACATAACTTTACATGACATATTTGATGCAGTTTAATTTAAAATTAACCATACATTTAATTTAATAAATTAACAAACTGTATTAAAACTACAATATACAAAATGTATTTTTTTTAATACTTAAATTCAATAATCCCCATTCACAGTGTTGATCAAAATAGATGCTATATGAGGTTACCTTCTCTATTTACAATTCCACAGTTCTCCATTCCATTCTTGGCTGCAACGGAACGGAACTTAATGTTGCCGAGTTTAAGCACAGCGGCAACCAACACGAGCACACTGTCCACCTCCGCTCGAGTGAACCCGATGACATCGAAAGCGCTCTGCGGATCACAATGCCAATATCAAGTTCTAATACTTCTTTGCGATGTTCTTGTTTTTAATCCGTTTGATTTTTATAATTATTCTACAAACCAGAATTTTAAACTCTGGAATATATAACTGGAAATTTTAATTGAAATCAACATTTCTGTAAAGTGAAAAACATTTTTTTTATCATTTTTTATAATTGATAAAAATTATACAAATTAAAAGTATTTTGTTTCATTGAGCAGACTTGATTTGAATTGCTACAATCAAAAAAATATTTTGGAATCATTCCCAATTCGAATATAATTCTTGAATGAACAATCATATTACTTCCTCATCAGGTTTTAATTTTGTATTTATTACATTGCTGATGTTTAAATGTTGGTAGCATTTTTTTCAATCACAAAATTAGAAACGTACCAGGACTTCATTAAAAGATTTAGCATCATCAGGATTTGCATCACCAGGCGATACATAGGAGAAGTTTTCCACAGAATCTAACTTTAATTTCTCTGGAAAAATAATATTTTACAATAATATTCCCAAAA
>CH002822.1:380837-392730 GCA_000149265.1 Ciona savignyi | reverse complement strand
TTAAAAGCCGTACTGCTGCCAGTCATGCAATAGTAAGAAAGTGTATAAACATACGTATATGTTAACATGTTGTTTAAATTATTAATTTTAAGTACGTGGAACTTAGTAGAAAATCTTAATACTTAGCACAGTTGGCGAGGCCCCACACAGAAGCTGGTAGAAAATATGAAAATTCCTTTCTCCTTTAGCTTGTCGAACGACTCGCGATTTTTCGAGTAAATCTGTATAATGAGGCACATAAATTATACACATATATATGCGGCACATAAATTATACATTTCATAAAAATCATAACATAAAAAAAAAACAATATTAAAAGAGCAATGTTGTTTGCTGCTGATTTTCCCAAACTTTGGTTGATTGTTCAAGCATTTTAAGATTTAAAATGAAAGGCTTTGTTAGCACATAAATACTATGTATGTAACAATGAAACTTGAAGAAAGGGGGGATTTACGTTTGAGTTACAAAAGATATTATTAAAGCCTGGACTACAATCAGAATGATATGTGCATAGTGATTGGTCACACATACAGGTTTTTACTTTGTAAAGAATGTGACATCGAGCCTTATATGACATTTAATTTATGCTTTGTTGTGTTTAATGACATAAACATGCTCTACGAAATTTAATCTCCATAACATTACACTTCATATTTTGGGTGAAGTGAGCTTAATCTCAGTGATTTACTTATCATAAAATTTCACTTTTATACTTTCAACAATAGTATGTATTCTCAAAATGGTTCTGATTAACCATACACATGCATTTCAAGCAGAAAAAAGTAAATTAAAGAAATACTTTCATACTCACAGTTTGTTATGAGGCCACCCACAGGATCTCCTTTAAAATCAAACTCAATATCCATGTATTTTCCCTATAAAAATTAATATTTTAATGCATCACAAAAACTTGGAACACATACTTAAACAAAGATTTTGTTAAACAACATAATGTAAAAAATATCATTGGAATCCGGTAATTTACAAAGGGCAACACCTTCAATCGGTGTTGTTTTACAAAAATATCAACTTACAAATCGACTTGAGTTGTCATTTCTGTTTGTTTTAGCATTTCCAAATGCTGTGATATAGAAAAAAGTTTCAGTAAGATTAAGAAAATTAAATAAACTAGTGGCATGGATGAGTATGAATAAGTCACTGGTACCGGTATGTAATAATAATCTGACACACAAAACAATGACCCACGAACAAAGTAAAGTTGCTGCTTGAAACATTTATTTAACACCCATTTGGGAACTTAAAATAATGTTAAAGTATGGTATGGAAGTATGGTATGACATGGGATTAGAAAAAACATTAAGCACAAACCTATCTCTCATTAATGAGTTTAAATTTTAAACAGTGATTGGCAAGTGAGATTTTCTATATAAAGAAACACAGGTAATCTTATCCCACAGTGGAACAGGTGAATTAATCATTGAATTGCTCACATTCTTAACAACTACTTGAGGCAATCGTCATGTATACCATATATGGGTATGAGATCACCAATACCAGAAACAGATAACTCAACTTTTAAGAATTATTTCATGGTGAAATTTATACCACAGTGCATAGAACTTACAAACAACATATTATATTTGTTTATTTAGTAGAGTAAATTAAGTATAAAAATTATAATACCCATACACATATACTAAAGTATTGTGTAAGAATGCATCAACAATAGGAATTTACAGAAATACATACAAATTTCAAACTATATTTGTGTAAATATAGAATGTATGTTATGCTTTAATTGTTTAGCTTATCACTTTATTTACCAAAATGCATTTTATGGTTTCAAACAAGTTATAACATGTATTTATAAGGTTCCAAGAATCATTGATTTATAGGGCCTAATAAATTGTCCAAAAGAATATACATTAAAATACAATATAGAATTGAATACATTATTTGTATAATTTATAGTGGAGTATTAGACTAGCAGGAGTGTTTACCACAGACAGTAATGGTAGGTGTGTTCATCACCGCTTGTAATCTATGAGACTAAGGAAGTCTATGTCTAGCTGGTGAATCAAGTTTACAGTGAATCAGAAAATGTCTCTCAACTCTTTTATTCAGTCCTTTGAAGGAGCACAGACAATACGAATAAAGCCAACATAAGGGCTCAGTTCAGTATTATTATAGCAACAATAGTTTGGGTTGGATTTCAAGTCACAACTTTACTTAACTGATGTGTAGGAAATAATTACCCTTTGCACGGAAATCACCTTCAATTCAATTGTGTATTTTACAAAACAAGTCACAAATCTATGGGAATGAGGTTCTAAACTTATAAACCTGATATATACCAATACTGGCAATGCATTGTTTTGCAAAGAAATCTAAATAAAAATATGAAAGAATAGTATTACTATGTAGATTGGAGTGGGATGCAGTTTTTAATATATTTTTATTTTTAACAACATATTTATAATAAAAGCAATTCAGTACCACTAGAATTGTTAAATGTAAGAAAACCTTTTAAAAAGTATGTATTGCAATAGTTAATATTGACAATGATGTCTGCATGGCTTACCTTCTAGCACTGGGTTGGACTGCAGAAGTTGCTGCTTTATTTTTTCAACTTCAGTAGACCTGCTGCTCATAGCTGCTACATATTTCATCACCAGCTTACTTGCCTCAGTTTTCCCTGATCCTGATTCCCCTGTGATCATGATACACTGATCGCGACCGTAGTTCTTCATTGAGCGATATGCAAGGTCAGAAACGGAGTAGCTGAAATGTCATTAATGTTAAAATCATTTTTTCATGAGCTGTTTATTGACAGTTTGCCTTATAATGCAATGCAGCTTATGGTCTGTAAAATATAGTACTTTAAAAAGGAACTCTACTACTAACCATAGTTGTTGCATTACATTATTTACAAGAAAATCCAAAACAAGAACTTGGAGCAAGTTAATGAGCTAGTAAGAGATACTTATTTTAATCCTTTTGGGTGGAAAACCAACAGTCATTAGGCCTATAACACGAACGCAAGTAAAAATATTACCTTAGGCAGCAAGCCAAGTTTCAATTTATAATTATAGTGTATCTGATACCAGTTTTGCATTGATCCATTTGAATACATGCAATCACCCATCAGCAAAGGGGTTGCAGGTTCAAAACTGGTCACAAGCCAGTCAATTTTGTCCTTTTTTTTGGACAAGGCACATAGCGGATATAAACTCAGTGGAATAATGGTCATACACAACACAAGGCAATATCTTTGATAACCAGAGGGGGACAAAGGAATCTGATAATAAAAGTTGTGACAAACATAAGCATATGTGATAATGATAAAACGAAAAAGTATTACATGTGTGGTGGAAGTTCATACAGATTCCTCCCCCTGTATCGTTCAATCATCTCAGAATCATAGATTGGAAGACTTTTGTAAGGATTGGTAGACACCACCACATTTCCAATGTAAGTCTGTTGAAAAATGTAAATTTAATTCTTTACCAAAACATCCACAAGTGGTTGCTAATGTTAGTCTGTACAAACGAGTTAGTATAATCTTACATATATTTCATCGTGTTGAAATCTCAGTTGCAAGTTTTCTAGGAAATGGTTTTCGGAAAGAGGTTCCAGCAATACAGCATCCCCCACCCCCACCATTTCATCCAACAGACTTCTTAGCGCCATCCTTATTACTTTTTTGACCAAAAATAAAGTAATCCAATCTATTTATAGCATATTCTTTCCCTCTATAAAGGTGGCCTTTTTGCTACTGCAAGGAAAAGATTATTAAAATCCAAAACTTAAATAAAAAACATTAAAAGAAAGAATAAAGGAAAACTGCACTACCTTAGTGCTGCACTAAGGATGTAATCTAACTCTAACGCTAGCGTAATTGGGTTAGTGCGTCTCCTTTTACGCTAAATGTTTTAAGATCGAAACTGTTTGCTAGCTAGTTGTTTGTGGTCGTTAACGCACCTTGAGTTTTCACATTCTCGCGGATAAAGCATGAATATCCTATCTATCTTGCAAAAATAGTAAATTAATTGGTGTACCGTGTTCTTTAACCACAACTACGCTATCTAAGAATTTACACACTTTTCTATTTAAAGGTTTGTCTAAACAAATAGAAAAATATGTTAAATATTTAAAGCAGTACTGTGCAGCCCATACTGATGGAGCCTGTATATTTTAGATTTAAACTAGCCATGCCGTCTTTTATAGTGAGAAAAGATTTTGTTTTGACATTCGCCTCACACTTGCCACTGCTTGCCATTCTCAACACTGATCGCCAAATCGGGAGAGCTGTTCAATTTATATGTGAATATACGTTTTCTATTGCTACTATTCTGTCAGGGAAGATGAAAAACGAATCATTAAAAATCAAATTATGACCGTCATATGACCAACAGGTCACTGTAACCCATTTAGGTCTATTTATTCTTTAATAATATGGTCTTATTTGTGAAGAACCTATTGCGACTTGGAAAAAGGTATTCAAAAGATATATTTTCTAGCTTTACATTTCTCATTTATTCCTAAAAATCTCATGCGGTAAATATAAACTCAACATTAGAATACTTTCGTTTAACCGTAGACAGTTTGTGGTTTAACAAATTCGACAATAACCGAAGTCATGTTCACCGGTAAACTAAATTTCAAAGAACATGGTATTCTGTGTGTTTGTTTCAATCGGTTAGCTACTACATTTAGTTTGAGTGTGACTTGATGCGTTGGGCCAACATCGTTATTAAGCTCTTGGTTGGGGCGGACAGGGGTTCCAGGTTTGCTGCTGCCTAGCTAGTAAAGTAACTTCCAAGTCCTTACATTCACTCGGATATAGCCTCACATGAAAAACAGCGAATCCTACATAATAAAAATCAAGAGACTCTTTTTATACCGCAAAATAGCATATGCGTATGTGACAACAATTTAATAGTTGTTTGGCCTACTGGGCCGATAGAGATGCAAACATTCGTGCCGTACGATCGCGTGAACAGCTGAAACTCAATATTTAGTCCGGCGTTCTCCCATTCACAGGGATCAAAACATGAACATCTGATCGTATATTCACTTAACTACCCTGTCTGGTTGTACTCAAAGGATTACGTAACATAGTTACAAACTAGAATTCCTTAACCACAATGTAAAACTAATTTAACAGAAAGAGCATACAAGTAAGATTCTTTTCTATACCAATGGATCAAGAATTGCGCAAACAGCCATTGACTACGTTGAAATTTCCTACCAAATATACCGCTATTCTAAGAATTACTGTTAAAAACAGTAACACATATTATATTTTAATTCAATGTGCCGTATTTTTGCAAAAGTAGTTTAATGACGACGAATTGGTTTACCGGAGCGAATGCAGTGTGTTGTTTTAAAATTAAATCTTTTTTCAGGTTTACACGATAACACAACATGTCAAACAGTAGCTTGTTCCGATGGAGTAATATTTTGTCAGCCTTGTCGTTTCAGCTATTAGGCCGAACAAATTCAACTCGTATTTCAAGTTGTAGTGTATTTTTAAACTTCAATGCTTTAAAATAGAATTCGCAAGTAACACGATGGATGAACAGCCGGACAGGAAAACAATACACGGTAGTTGCGCTGACAATACTTTCGCAAGTATTTACAATAATTTGGGTGTACTTCTGTGCGATATAACTTACTGAAACAACATTTTGCACAAAATTTCAAATCATCACAGTTAAAATGAGCACCTACTAAAAGGTACTTGTTTTTACATTAATCAAGGTTTAGTGATATTGTGTTGTCTAGCAGTATTTGACGTTAAAACGAAAAATCAAAAATATATCGCGAACCAGGCGATCACGCCGGTGCACAAGTTAAAAACATGCAGAATAATATTTTTGAGCTAAAATTAGGCATATTTTAGTGGACATATATTCTCACCAAGCTAAGTACTTGTCTTTGTCAAAAGAATACATGCATAAGGACAGAACAACACTCTAGGTGTACTATGTTTATAATGTGTGTTTGTGTGCGACAAAATTGCCAGTATTATTGTGTTATAGCCGGTCCCAGAATTATATCTGATGTAGAATATTCGAAATTTTGTGGCAATCACCAGCACAGTGCAAATGTGTGCTATTTTAAAATGCAAAATGTTTGTGTTTAAAATTTGAAGAAAATGTTCAGTTCGCATGAAACTCATATTTTGTTCTTGAATTTGAAGCAGGAGTCGTCTAAAAGAGAGCAGACAAGCGAGCAGCACTATGCCTCCGTTGGGGCGGCATTCGTTTGCGATCGTTTTATATAAAGTTGAAGCAGTTTCATCTAGGAGAAAACATATTTAAAACGTGTTTATCAGTGCCCCTATATAATTTTGACTGATAAATTAAAAATAAAACGAAAACAATTATTATGGAAACAATCCTAAACAATGCCACTTTACCTAAAAAAATGGAAGAATATTAGGTTTTGTATATTCTACCCGTTACATTTACAGCGCCCTTACCTTTCCAGCAGATAGAGATCTTAAATGTTGGCAAAGTTCTGCATCGCCGATCACTCGGTGAAGCGCGACAAGACAAAAGACAGCAGCTTTCCTCACCCCACTTTCGGTATTGTCATAACACTAAAGGAAATCAGCGATTTATACACAATTGCACTACAGAAGGTAAAAAGAAAAATTCTTTTAAAAAACAATATATTAATTTTACGATTACCAACCGGGAAAATGAAATTAGTTTACTTAATAATATACCAATGCCAAGATATTTAGTAAACAAACCAATTGGCTCCAATGTATCACAACTTGGAAAATATAGCGAACAAAATCAATGAAATAAAAATTTAAAACAGACACCGATAACCTGAAGTTTAGATTAAATTTAGCTGCTGAATTGATTCTCCTCATTTGGGCGGAAATAGTTAGTGTGACAAACCTGTAAAAGTCCGGGAACAAGAGCGGAGATGGTGGTTGTGTCGAGTTCCTCGCGCGAGCATCGGTTGATTGCGTTGGTGAGCATTTTGAGGCACGCTTGTGTCGACTCCACACTGCTCGACTTGGTGAGGGGGCTGAGCACTTTCACGCACAGAATGGGGGGAACTGCACAGCACAGTGCGTTGGAAGCTTCCTCAGCTGCTCGCAACACCTGCGCAATGAGGAAGAAGATTAGTTGGTGATTTTATTTATGTTTTGGGCTGTTGTTATTATTTTAATTGAAGAATTTGTTACTGAGAGTAGAGGTTTTAAATGGACTGAAAAGGTTGAATCTGGTATTGCATGCAACGGAGTAGATATCAATTGACCTCATTGGTTCCATCCCTGTGTGACTCGATGATGTGGATAATTGTGATCTCCGTGAAGTTCTTGAATCGATGGGCGAGATGTCGCAACATCTCACGGAGCACTCGCAGCGCAGCTACCCTGGTGCCACACTGGAAGATATAAAACAGGGAGTTGGTTTATGTATAAAGATGATTTTATAAAAAGTTTTATCTCTTCCAAACAGGACGCCTTAAGAGTATGCCAGAATAATTGGCCAAATTTTGAAGTAAATGAAAACATGAACAATTCCTTACAATATTATTATGTGCCCACAGTCAGGTTATCAGAACAACACGAGTGTGGTATACAACAGAGATTATGTGTTAAAATTTGTTAACCCATATATACAAGGGGCTGTGTAAACTTTTTTGAATCTATAAAGTTTAATTGATTGGACTCAAGAAAAAGCAACATTAAACTTACATCTCCCGTCCTTAGTATCTCCAGCACACCTGACAGAACAACATTGAAATTGACGTCCCATTGAATCTGTTGTTGTGAGGCAGCCAGCCCAACCACAGCGTCACTGGCTCGTAACGTGCGCGACAACTCATCCAGCGCGTGTCTTTTGTCAGTGGATTGGGTCAGCAGGTGAGCCACGTCCGATACATTGTCCGTCATCTCGAGTGGAAGCTCTGGGAAACAACTATATTTAGCCGATGTTTAAGTGCAAGTTGTAACCACAACTTTATATGAGGTATCAGTTGGTGGCATGTTTGTCTCACTAAAGAAAATATCCAGCACATTATATAAACTTTCTAGTACAGCTAATGGGTGGTTGTTTAATTTTATAGATATTTATTAAAAAATCTAAACCTAAAATAATGGACAAAATAAAACTACTCAGTTGACAGGTATATCAAGTTGGCTAGCAAGGCATCATCTAGTGGTATGTTACCTTCATTAAAGCTATCATCATCGTCAAATATTGCGTCTTTTAAGTCGCCTTTGTGAAATGGTGATAACTGCTCAGAATACGTGTTCGGGTTGTATTTGCTTTGTCGGCCAGGTGGAAGCTGTAAAATAACCGGTTAAAACTGGATGGAACAAGTTTGTGCAGTTTTGTTGATTTGCTCTATTTCTGCCACTTTTAATTTCACACCCATCAAATTATCCAACTTATGCAAATTTCTAAAATATTTATCTTTTTTAAACATGACATTAAAATCATTTAAATATATATCAGTAAAGTTAGATGCTAATAGCATTAAAAGCTAAAAATAATAAATAAGAGGAATTATTTGGGGATTGTTAAACATAAACGACACAAAATCCACCCAACACAGACACAATGCGATACCTTTGGTGAGTTCTGCAGCTGCTGGAGTGGAGGTGGATAACCAGGGCGGTTGAATAATGGGGAAGCCCCAATTCCAGGACTCTGGGACTGTAAAACACAAATTTTATTATGTTTATGTTTGAAAAGGAGCAAAATATTGTTAGACTACATTCCTTGGTGTGTCACCACCCGTCATGTATCACAACACAGAGAATAATAAACCAAGTGACTCAACTTTTTTAAAGACAAATACATTTTGTCTACTTATCTAGGCATCTTAAGTGTCTCATTCAAATATAATTTACCATATCTATAATTAAAAACTAACCGACTTTGCCTGTATAATGTCAGCTAACCAGGAATTTATCTTAATATACACAGTTTGTATGAACAAATGATTCACAAACAATTGATTTAAACTACCTTATTAGAGATGGCGTCGCTTATATCAGCACTGCTGTCCATCCTTAGTTTTTGTATACTCGCTGTTATATCTCTGAAGTTCTCAGTTATTTCATCCTGGTTCATGTTCTCTGTGTCCACGTTCACACTACCCCTGCGTGGTTGCTTGTTATGATTCGGGGGAATTGTGGAGTGAGTAAGCTAATTCATGATGCACAAATGTGTAAGAAAAAAAAATTGGTTGAACGTTATATTAAGGAGCAAAATTAATAGAAGGCCATTTTGAAAATTTGCTATTTGCTTGGAATAATTCCTTTAACTTTATATTTAAATATATTTTTGTATACAACTTAAGCAATTTGTTTAGCTAAAGGTCTGAGTATAAATGTGTGATAACAAACTGTGTTTTTTTACCATTAGGTTAATGTGTAGGTTTCAGCTAAAAGCAAGTGAGCATGAAACAAACAATGTTAAAATAAACATCGGTAGAATGGTAGTTGAGCTTTCCAGACACTTACAATACCCACATTAATTATATGAAATAATATATGCACAAAATGCTGTTAAAACATTTTTGATCACTGCTTACCTGGGAGACATTAGATCAATGGTGCCGACGCTACCACGAGGTGACACCACATTGCGACTAGGTGACAACGCAACACGACCCACAACATGTCCTGATAAGTCTGATGATGGGGTTGGCTGGGAAACAATGGCAGCATTTATAGGAGATATACAGTAAAAGTATTTTTGTGTGACTCTTAATCTTCTTATGTAACATTTATATAAATTAGAAGATAAACTGTAAAATTATTTTCCACACTTTTTTAGCATTTATATATTATCTACATTTAATTCTGAAAAAAATGACCAACATAAAATTTCCTGATAACAACACAACTCACATTAGTTTCACCGTTGGTCTTCATATATCCACGCAGCACCTTCATGGCGCCATCTTGGAAGGTTTTTGGCAAACATTGAATCATCATTGTGAAGACGGAGGCATTGAGTTCAAATATGGAAATGACCAATGCTTCGGCGATCTGATTTTAAAACATGAGGTGTAAGCATTTGACAGATCGGATCAGCATGGGTGAATAGTTCATTTTCTGTTGTCCGATTTTTCACCAACTTGAAATTAGGTATCAGTTGGTGGCATGTTTGTCTCATTAAAAGAAAATATCTAGCACATTATATGAACTTCCGTACAGCTAATGGGTGGTTGTTTACTTTATTGATTATAGGTCAACCACATATTACAAAACACGTCGTTATCAGTACTTTATATTACATTTATTAAAATACCAACATCATCTTAAATCTTAACATGGGATCGCTATTAGTGTCTTGTAATTCCCATACAGCCAACATTACCTTGCGGACATCTTGACTCTTAGGTTCAGTTGTCCAGGTAATAATACGAGATATAGCTAGTCGGTTGTCGCTGGTGTTTGATATATCCTGTGCTTTCATCACACCAGTGAGATCCAACATGTGGTGTAGGAGCGCTACTTTGACCTGGTGATGCATGGTGGTAAACATTTTGTTTATTGATTTGTTGGGGCGAAAAAAACAGCATTTGATACTTAAATTCATAATTGAAAGAATGAAGGTAAAACTAAAATGAATGAAGAGCAAAACAAAATTAAAATAGAATTTGTTAAATTTCTGGGGCAGTTATAAGGCTGTTGTCTTGACCTGGTTGATTCAAATGAAATAGATGAAACAAAAACTGAAGTTGTATCATCTACACGGAACACTGCAATAATAGCAAAAGCAACTACAGTCTAGACAGTTGGGAGGAGGTAATTTAATGATTGCCTTGTTATTCAACGCAAATGGAGACAAATTAGTTTATGATGCAATAATGCAATATAACTAAAATCTTAAAATCGCTACCACACAGATTATGATGTATTAGAGATTGGATATCAGGAGGATTTGTCACCTTTAAACTTGGTTTTTGTGTTTGGTCAACAATGTACCTCGATAAGATGTTGAACTGCATACTCGCCGGGAATGACTCTCTGTGAATATCGTGGGTTGGATAGTAACCGTTGTGGTATTTATAGAATAAGTTTGACACATTTAGTTTTATTAAAATTACTAGTAGATGCAAAATACATAGATAAAAATGCGATATTCAGCTAAAGTTCTTACGATAACAGTCAAAAAATCATAATATTTTTTTATTAAAAATCTTTAAAACAATATAATATAAAAATACAAATAAATAAAATAAAAACTAAAACAAAAACATATAAATAATAAAGGCTTTTAGTTTACTGAAACCGTAAATTTATTTACCGAGTGACTTGCAGGGCTTTCAAGACTTTGTTCTGGACAGAACCGAGCAAGTCGGTTCCCATTTTTTTGAGCAACTGTGTGAGTAAGAAGTACAACCAGTCGTGTACGAGGTCTTTGTATCCTTGTATGAAGTCTGGAAGTATCTCAAGGAACATGCTGAACACCTGGGGAGTATAAGAACTAGTTGAAACAACAGTAACAGTGGATCCTAATAGAGATATATAGTCTAAAATATGAACGGACTATCGTTTACATTACAATTTAGATCTACTTAATAGAAGATGTAAAAATCATCTGAAATTGATAAAAAATAAATATTGATTTAGGTCGGATTTTAGATTTATAACAACATGCAAGAATTGGTCACATCCTTTAACTTTAAAAGAAATAGTATAAAAATGTCTTGGGAGCACAATGCAAGCATAAAGATTGGAAACTAAGTACAAACTATCCAGCTAAAATAAAATGTTTTCTTCTATCGGTAAATATTCCATTCTTATCCTTTCAGTAATAGATTTAAGTTTAATTTTAAAAGGTACTAAGATGGACAATGGACAGGCTATATTTTGGGCATTATTTTAAGACTTTAAGGTAACAACCAGAAAAAAACGGCAAGCAAAAATTTGTAAAGGAAT
>CH002822.1:351224-368385 GCA_000149265.1 Ciona savignyi | reverse complement strand
GATTAAACTATACTTATCATATACACATATGTTAAGACAATAATTGCTAAGACAAAATAAATGTGCCAATTAATTTAAAACACTAATAAGCAACCATTATTAATAATGGGATTTGGTTTCTTTTAAAATTGTGAGAATTGTTTGATAAATCTCAACAAACAGAACAAATATATTATTTCCCAACTCACCCAACAGTAACGCATGTTTCTCTGACAACCTGGGACCTGAGATCCTTGGCGTTAAAATTCAATGAAGGCTCCATCACACGCAGATGTTCGTAAAACGTGTCGTAATCTGTTCCACCTGCCAGCGCTACTGCTCTCAATGTTTTTAACTGCGGACAAATAATATGCAAGGTTAAAACAGAGCTAAGATTCATTTTGTTTTTTTTTTAAATTGCTGGGTGACACCAAAGGCCTTTGGATTGGAATGGAAATAAATAATTGCAAAAGTTTTCGTTTTGGATTTAGTTACAAGGGTAAAACATGTTTTCTTATTTTGGGGAGTTAGAGTTTTTAAAAAGGTCAAATTTTAAAACTGTGTGATTAAGTTGAGATTTAACCTTTCAATTTGATAGTTAACATTGTTTTGTTGTATTTTGTAATGTAAAAATTGCTAGGGAAACACAAAAGTGACCAAAGAAGCATGTGGAAAATACACATATCCTTATGTAGAATACAATGAATGAAATCTATCTTTAAAAAGCTAGGCTTCAAAACAAAAAGTTTTCCAAGTTATTTGGTGAACAAGTATACTGCAAACGTTCTGTTGCGTGTTACTTAAATCTAAATTGCAGCTGAACCTAGAACACAGAATAAATAGAACTGAATATGACAAGAACAGTAGTAAAAACACAGCTGCAGAAGTCAAGAAACAACATCTATAAATAAAAAATTGGCGACCATAAAAAGATATTTACACGATTTGTGTTTTGTTCTTTGCTGTATTAGTAAAAGATATTACAAAAATACAAATATTATCGTCACAACTGATCCTTAAAATTGTAATGAATCAACAAAATACATATAGGGGCTGAATTCCTGCAAAAACTATGAATATTATAGAATACTCCTCACATATTTTGATCGTTCCTCCCAATCCTTTTTCTCATCGGAGATTACTGATTGGATGCGATTCATCTGATCATCAACATCACGTGCTCCATACAAGCGGATCGTTGGAAGATTCGATGTGAAATCTCGAATAAAAGTCTCCTCATCAACTCCCCCTGTGGGGGGAGCATAAAAAGATGAAAATCTTTAAAAAATGATGTTGTAGAAGTTCCAATTATTGAATGCGACTATTTTATATATTCACATCACTAGTTTAAGCAGGCCAGAGGCTCGCTGGAGATTACAAATTTTTTTTTTCAAATGGTTTAAGATATTTTGGTTGAATTGCTTGTTTGGGATATTGTTATGTAGTATTAGACTTATAAGCAGCTTGATTGGAATAAGGACTGGGTTCTTTTAACAGCCTTTTATTCTATTACTGTACATTACATGCAAGTGTGAACTAATTATTTTAACCTGTAGTTTAAAAAACATCTGTGCCTACTGTGTTTTCTGCATACAATGTTTATACAAAGATTCAGTGGCGCAGAATCTTTTAAGAAATATAATTATTCGACTACGTTTAAAGTATTCTATGTTACCTGTTTTGGAGCGTGTGATGCCTGTGGAAGGTCTGCTTGGTATGGCAGTTGATCTGCGAGCACCCACTGCGCTTGGATATGGTGCACCTGGAAATTATACAGTGAAAACTTCACTAATGTACAACAAACAATTTTTCAAATCGTATAATCATGATAACAAATTTTATTAAACTTGCTATTTTTTACCAACCAATGTTGGGAAAATTGATATTAGAATATTAAAAACAGGCAGATGCCCAGCACAGTAGAGGTGTTGGAATTAAAAAAATAAAAAAAAACATTAAATATATTGAGTAAATGTTTATTATTATATCAAAAAAACTGTTAGTTGCTTCCAAAGTTTTCATACGACAGAAACAAGGTAACAGCATCAGAATATCACACAGTTGACACTTACCATCTTTCACTGTCACAGATGATGATCTATTTTTAACCGCTCTGCTATTGTTGTTATTTGAGGTCATAGGAGGTGGCATAAGGCCTGATGTAGAAGAAGCTGATTCACCAGAATCGTAGCTCTCGGTTGAACATACAGAGCCTGAAAAGTCGAATATTTATTCCTTAATTTCAAACAGTAAATTTTTATTGCCCAAAATGAGTTACCAGTAGTAAAATATTCAGAAAATTAATTTAATAAATTTTTCATCTATGTGTGTGTATTTTAAATTAAACGAAAAGATGGTCGATTTATTAAATCACTAATTAACATTATTATCATGTTAGATCATAATTTGTAACCCATATTTTTATCTATAATTAACATTATAAATTATTAAAGTTTGTACTTATGAGTGAAATAAAATATTAAATCTAAGTTTTTTAAAGTTGGTTCGAAACAAAGCTTATATAAAGAACATCACACACGTACTGTAATGTTTTAAATAAATCAGTAAGAAAAGTTTATAATAAACACTGCACCTGTATCTGATGCAGTGACCATGTTGCCTGACTGAAGAACTTCATCGAATTTCTTATACAACGCATTTAACCTGATATAATTAAGCATGTTAACATTGAAGGTTACAGCTTAAGTTGCAGTGTTTGCACTTGGGCTGGGAAATGAATGATTCTTTCCCAGAATTGTCACAGTTGGTGCAATTGTTATGAGTATAATGCTTTGCCAACACACAATCATACATACTCTGTTCGCTAATTTGATTTGGAACTAAAATTGGTTTCAGCTGCTACATTAACAGTTAAATCATTTGGCATTTTCACCATAGTAGCAATGCAGATCACCATAGTCTTTGTAGTGTTAAGTGTTATAACGGTATAATGTACTAAAACATCCAAATTAAAGAATTATATCTAATCCAGCAAATATTCAAAACAACACACTGAGTTTTTTTATTTTTCTTCAATGTTTTTTTTTTCTATGCTGTCTTTTGAAGTTTACATATTGAGTGAAGACAATGTCATAAAATTGCACTGCTTGATTGAAACACTATCATTGCACTGCTTGTTTAAAATACATCACCTGGATTGCGGCAAGTTTTTCTTCACAAGATCCTGCCGTACCTTCTCCCCAACATGCCGGTATATTTCCACCACAGTTGAGAGTGCTACCTCTCGCACCTAGATATAATGGTGGTATGGTCATGGAAGAAAATTTTTTAAATTTGTTTTGTGGGGAGACAGTGATGTCAAAATAAGAATAGGAATGCAAAATATAAAAATAAAAAAGTGTAATCAATCCTCCTATATTGTGCATTCCAAAGTTTGAATTCCTCTTTCACACGACAAAAAACTTGTACAACCATGGTTTAAGTACATAACCAAGCTTAAAATAATGATTAATTGTTAGAACAGTTTTTAATTTATTAAGATAAAGTATCACTACTGATAATTGATAGTAATATTATATTTTTACGGACATATAAAAATACAACCTAAATCTGTTAATATTTTTTCTGTCATACAAATCTACGTATGAAGGAATAATGATAATAATATAATAAAATATTATATGTACAGCAATACATGAGGAATATTTACATGTTCACACTAAATTGACCTATACTTGATGAATGTGAGTTAAATAAGTACTAGTCAATAATTAACAAAGTACGTTGACTAGTAATATGTATTAAATGTTTATGTCAAATTTTTCGAATTCCCATTTAACCAAGGTGACACAATTGCTTTCGCACCACAATAATAGAAGTGGAAATAAGAAAAACATTCCTTGTTATTAAAACTAATAAGTTAGTTAATGGGGAGTGGAATGGGCTGGATCACTGTGTATTCAAGCCATTGTTAAGCGGGCTTTTAAAAGAGAGATGGACAATAGCTGAACGCCTCTCAGATGCAACGTAATCACTTCATTTGTTGCGCTCAAGTATCAGCAATGAGGGTTTAACCTATGGCCACGATAAATCGTTATACCTGATACATTCCATTTACAAAAATGTTATATTAGTTTTGTTTTATTCAATTCATAAAACAAAATTATACTAGTACAAAAATAAACCAAATTCATAGTTTTTCCTTTAATGTGATTTTGAGATATACTTGTGTTAACTATTCGAGTAACAATGGACACGGTAATATTATTTTCACAACACACTCATAATAAACATTTTTTCTCTTTATTTTTAGAAGTGAAAGAAAATAAATGCCGAACCAAACATTGTTTTATCTTACAGAGTATTTGGAGCATCCCTACGAAAGAAGAAATTTTATTAATGAATCATGTTAGATTTATATGTAGGTAACCTATTGTCCAGTAACACAAAAAAAACTTTCTTGGTAATACAAATAAGAGTAACACTGTTCCATTTTTATAAACCATGCAAAGTGGCAATATTATGATGTTTAAATTGTAATACTTAAGTCATATTGAGCAGGATTTTAGTTTGTGTAAGTGGGTTAGTGGGTGTCAGGGAGGAGGGTAGTTAGGAAGGAGAAGTCTAGACCTTTTACTCTTATGTGCATAATCGCTACTGAAAGCATTTAAGTCAGTCGAATTCTCCCTTTGTTGATGTGAGTTCTAGTTTAATCGGTGTATTATGGTGAACGACAGACATGGCCCTATACACCATATGTTATTGAGTTAAACATCAATATGAACAGTTGGTGTCGGGCATAGAAATCACACATGTGTTCAATTCATCTATTATTCATGGGCACCATTGGCTAAAGGAGCTGTAAAACTGGTAAGACGGCAACATGCTATTGGTCTGAACTGCCAAATATGTGTTGACAGGTAAACAAGGCAGATTATGCTATAAAAATCTTGGCATTGTAAGCCAGGTATTTTGTTTGCATTGGATACAGTGACCACTGTTGGCACTGAAGTGTACGGACAAATAAAGTGCGCATGACTTGATGTGGGTTTAACACGGTAATAAAAGTTTTCAAAATAAGCCTTGCGCACATGTCAATAATGGGGTGCCAATATAGATTGTATTTTTTTAACATATCCACCAAATAATATTTCATGCATCACACACTCACAAAATAATTTATAAGAACAAAATTATACGATGTCAGTTTAACTTTCTGACTTAAAAACAAAACTGGCAACGGATTATAACAATTAATGGGGCTTAAATACACAAGTTAATTAGCTAATGTTGATTTGAGTTTAAACTGCACCAATTTGTGGCCTAAATACATTTATTCCAGGCCTGAATCAGTAAGAAGTTGATAGATCAAATATATTATACATCATCACCTAATATTAATAATGGACACACTAATAGGCCTAGTCACAAATGTAATCAGAATATGAATGTTTAAAGAATTACTTTATCACTAATTCACAATGTTATAACACAGTTCAAACGATTCATTATATTGTAATTCTGATATTAAAAATCAGCAGTTTATTTATTTAATGATGATGAACATGTTCCATCTCATTAAAATAAAAAATATTTTTAAAAGGTAAAAAAAATGTTACAAATTAAGATTATGCAAATGGATAATCGAAAAGTTTGGAGTCATTGTTCCAATCAGTTGTTTTTTAACTAAATCTTCATAAGAATTTTACGTTCCATTCAGACAATTTGTTGAATCAACAATAAGCATACCTGTGCATTGGGATCCCCCAACAGTGCAATGACATGCGGAAGAAGTTTGCTGAGGTACAACGATCTTGCTCCAAATCGATTAATGGTGGCAATTAATAGAAGACATACACCCTCCCTAACTCGCCAAACTTTGTGAGTGAACGCACAGGAGAATCGCTCAAACAAATACTGAAAAAAACAGAAAAAAAATGCTTTAAAAATAATTATTATCCTTGATTTAAATAAAATCTATTTTTATTTTCAGTATACTTCCCACAAATATTTATAGAAGAAAAGTGTTTTGTCATGAAAGTAATTGCTTGAGACATTAAATAATACCATTTTTGGTGGCTAAAAGCCAACAATATATTTATCATAAAGAGTCATAATACCTGTGGAGATGAAGCTACATCCATAATGTTAGTGAGCAATGTGATGCTGGCATCCCTGACTTGATCCTTCTGGTCACCCATTCGATCTATTAGCGCATTTTGAACTGGGACAAAAACGGTTTTAAAAATCAAACTTAAATTTTATGGAATTACTGTTTGACCTATACTTTCTAAATTTTCAAAACAAAACAATTTATTAGGCATCCCTAAGAGAAAAAATTGTTAGATGGGTTGAAACATTTTTTGTATGAGATTATGGGATTGCTTTGCTTGGTTAAGGTACTTAAACAATTTCTAGAAACACCACTGCATGGCAGACCATTATAAGGTCTCCAATATCATTTTATATTCGACTGATAATTATGTGTTTTGTAGAACGAAAATGAAATAATTAAATATGTATATTTTTAAATTGTAACAAAACCCAAAATTGTAACTAAGCATTGATCAGCATTAATTACTGTTACACACTGCAACATCAATTCCAATATTCTTATTACCATCACCCTTGCACATGCTAATTATATTGATTAACAATAATCCTATATGGCCTTAATAAGCATCTTACTCTGATGGTAATACTGTTGGAAGTCTCGTCTTAACTGCTCCAGTAATAAACTAAGAATATCCAAACCAAGCAATGCCACCTGAAATGTAAGAATATTGTTCAGAGCAAATGATCAATAATGTAATATCTGCAGTGCAGCTCCTAATACCTTTGCAATCCCTACAAACTTATTTAAAACAGAACAAACGCTTTTTAACAAACTTTAACGTGTCAGCCTATAGTGTAATGTACATATTCTTTCTACTGGTCTGTCATTTCCATTTTTTTATATATATACTGGTAACATCATGTTTAAACCAGTTGGTAACACAAACTACATGACAAAAATGAACATTTCTATAAGCCATATTGCATATGGATACAAATATACAAAATATCATGATATTAAAGATAAAAATATTTAATTTTAAACGGGACAATAACAACAGAGCTTGGTGGTCAGCATATAAATGTAGTATTTGGGACAATTGTTGTGGTTACCAATCAGTAATGATTAAATATACTGGATGTCACATCATCAACCAAATAATTTAATACACCTATGAGTAGTGCATAGGATTTAGCAAACTAAAATATACCATGTGCAGGATGAAATTTTTTAATAGATTTTACCACACTGAAATAGAATGTCCTTTAAGTTAATTGTCTTTAATTTTCCACCTAATTACTGTGTACTTTAATAGCAGATGTTACAAAGAAAGCCTTAGGGGTTTCTTTAATTACCACATGTATAATGTCTGGCCTGCAGCAATTTTTAAATGGGAATCAGACCACAGATTAACATAGTGGCGGAAAGAAAACAACATCCTGTTCACACTTTTATATCATTTTACCTCAACATTATTCCAAATATAGAAAATAAAATTATAATAAGCTGCCAAGCGGCAATGGTGGGGATAGTTAAATATCTATCCTGCTGAATTATATTTTTGTAAAGAAATGCAGCTGGTCTTACCAGTGTTGGGTTCAAATGATATAACGGTCATCCAAAATACGAATACGTTAATAAGTTACAACTCCAAATTTGTATTAAATAAGTTACGTTTTATAAAACAAGTTAAAAAAAACAATTATTAAGTATTTGTTTTTAGACATTTTTGTACAGTAAAATGGAAAATGAAATATCATAGAGAGGACAATAGTTAATCTTAATAAGATGCAGCTTATTATCCCCTAATATCCACTATTTATAGAAAATCACTTGAATGCATCCTATCAATTTTTCAGAAATATACCTGTAAATTTTGCCTGTCATTATTTCCTAGAAACTTTAATGATGTCGTAGTAGCTTATTGTGCATGAAACATAGATTGCATAGGTCTATTCTAATCACGTTTTCCCACCACATTTACATTGTTATTAATATATATATGCAAAGATTTCTGAAGCACTTAGACCAGTTGGTTGGCTACATATATTTTGATTACTTGTTCACACAATCCAAGCTGTAATTATTACGACAAGTCAAAGTGTAGGTGTAGCCAACTTTAAAATGTATTTTGTATGTTATGTATAAAATAACAAAAACAAGATTAAACTTATTTATCGAAATGTTTAATTTTGTTTCAAAAACTAGCTTCAATACCGACTGATCTTGGATTACTTATTAATACAAGGGGCACTACCTCATAATATAATACTATCAGTACCACATAACTGGAAGGAAAAATCAATAATGAGGTAGAGAACATAGAATTAAAAGAAACAGATAAACATACCCAAATATAAAATTTATATTGATCGCAATAAAAACCGTTGTCACATTGAAATAAATTACACTGGTCTTCCAGTTTTTCGATTAATAAATTAGGACTATAATTATGATACCTCGAAAACATATAACCAAAACTCAACATAAACAGTAAATTCTACCTTGAAGTTGCTTGAGCTGACCCAATACGAAGCAAGTGCATCAATTATTTTATCGAGATTTGTCCATGTGAGACTTTCATCATTTAAGCTGAGGAATTCTATAAAACGCTGACCTCCCAACATGCGTTTTTTCATGTCCTGGTAAATATGTTAAGTTAGACCTGTTGCAGAATTAAAAGCTTGAAACTTATATAAACCACACTTGTATATATAAGCACTTAAAGAGCCATTTATAGCACTTAACCAAATATAAAAAACACTGGTAGCCTTAAAACTAATAACATTTCCGCAATAAAAGGAAAATAACACTGTGTAAGATAAAAAGGCAAGTGTTCATGTGTTTGTTTCACTTGTGCATAGGTATTAAACTTATTAAGCATTCGCTTCAGTGGCATTTAAATTCTTAAGAGAATTCTTATCATAAGGATGAATATGCACTTTGCGGCACTGGAGCTGCAGGTTGCCAACATCTGGCATAGACATACATCACTTATGGACCACTGGAAAAACAACATTTTGCATGGGCGAAAAACAACAATTTCTTCCACACATCTAAAACAAATTTGTGCAATAACAAAGACTTACCTGCTCCCTAACAAGCAGCAAAGCCTGATCTTGTTCCATCTTGAAACACTTCCTTTACAACGTTTACAACTAAGTAATGCTACTGCATTGCTTGTTTACTAAATAACTGTAGCTCCAACTATATAAGGATGTAATATTCCTGAAGGTTTCACTTATGTGCTACTCTTAAATTTGTATTGTCCCTTATAAATTTGGTCTGCAAAGAAAACAGGATTCTATTAATTAAACAGTATAGTTGATATTTGAATACTAGAAGACAACACATAATTATTTGGGTAAAGATGTAATTATTAATATTTTTCATAATTATAAAACACACTTTTTGTATGTCATACTGACATTATTTTTATTTGGGTGGGATTGTTTTACAGCGAAAAGAAAAAGTTGCCTCTTTGTGCCTTTTTGCCCTTTTACATTTCTTATTATTGATCTGAAATTGGAAAATGGATTTATACCACCACGAAATTCGAATCATTTTGCTGGCTATCACTTTTGCGATACAAACTTGTTATTATTAACTTTCCACAGCAACGGCTATATTAAAGGTAGAATGGTACTTTATTTAATAAACAATCACCTAGATCCGACTTTGTTGGATCAAACGGAGTGTGCAAAGGTCCTTGGCCATTGAATAAACAACATTATGTCCTTAACTTACACTAAGAAATTATTCTGTACACAAAAAGTGTTTCACTGAGCTAAGCTGACTATGTTTTTATAATGTGACTATATTTAGGAATTCTTAATTTTACCGTTTGTTATTACTATTGGAATTAAATTACCGGTACTGATTTATAAATTTAATTCAATGTTTCATTAAATTATACTTATTTTTTACGTGCTGTTAGGTTAGTATCATGAAATATTTATCCTTTTAAATTCACTTATAATTTTTTACATTTAAATTCATTGACAGTGGCTATAACCTATAAACGAAAATTATTTTTAAAAAGGACAAAATGGGGTATGGTATTTGTAGAAATAAGTATGTGTGCTACTACATATTTCTTATGTAAGCCATTGGCTAGTGTTTAAAAAAACCATTAACTTAACCAATGAGTAATGTTGAACTAGGTTAGAGTTAGTGTTAAACTACTTAAGTTGAGATTATTTTCGAGGGCCTGTTTTAAGACCTTAATGTTGACCAACAAAACAGTAATATATATTCACAAAATACACACAATTACCTCAGGCATTTAACACTTTAATAATTTCTTTAGTTGCTTTGATAAGCAACACATTAATTCAGGTACAGTATCTAACTTGCTTATTGTAGCTAACTGTGAAATTAAGGTACCGTAGTCAACTTAACAGATTAAAATAACAAACAGAACCAATATAAACTTGGTTTATTGATATAGCCTATTTAAAATATAATTCTTAACTTACAGGCTTTCTTCGCATTCACTAAAATTGAATATCAATTTTTGCAAAATCTCACCGACCTATAACGAATAATTAGCCGTGTTTGATAAATCAATGGTTTCGTTCATCTGTATGCCAGTGTTGCACAATAAAAAAAACATTTTGGTTCAGCGGTATTATGAGTCCATTTTCCAACGATTTTAATGAGCACACACAAATTAAAAAATTTAGTAAAAAATATGCGTACAGTAACACAACATTTTAAAATGCAAATAATTAGAAAAGGAAAAGTGTCTAAAAAATTAATAAATGTCAAGCAAAACCCAAAAACACATTTCGATAAATGCTGTCCGTCACAACGACATTATCCAAAACGTCATTCATTGTTGTAATCCAATTTTTACGTATTTTGCAATCCCTTCCCAAGTTTTTGTCCAGCACAGATAGAGATCGGATGACTTTGAAAGTCCTTGACTATCGCAAATCACCGACAGAAGAACATTACCCAATATCTGAAAACAAAATCTTTCAAAGATTAGGCTACACCAATTTTGTTTTCTAAAAAGGGATTATTGTTGTCAAAAGTGGCTGCGTTGTGTAATAATAAACGTTATCTCAATCATACGATTTTTTGGCACAAAACTATCCAGGGTACAATACTACAACCTTTGAGCTAAGGGCAGATCGTTCATGCTCTTACCGATTGAGCTAACCGATCGGACTTGATTAGTAACATCCGACCTCTCCCAAAGGGTTGTTTTGGTCAAATTAAACTTTAGTATTAACATGATATGTAAGGAATATGTCGCAAAATCGTCTTTTATATTGTCAATACTGCGTTTCTGTGTGCTGATGTTCCGAAATTGCAAACCTATGCCGTTAAATATTCTTATTAAAAGATACCACTGACCTAACAAGTAATGTGTATGTCTATTCAATGTATATACCTAGTTTAGTTTTCCTTAAAATATAGCAACATGCTAGCGAAAAAAAGCGGTTTGTCGTTATACCACGTCATAGAATAAATATAGACGCGGACGTAAAACCTAAGCAAAATTGGGATCAATACGCAGGCGTGCATTGGCATTTTCTGATTCAAATAAAAGTTTAAACTAAAACCACACAATAGCATAAGAAAGTGGTACGTTGTTACGCACGAACTCCACTTCAGCCACCGTAATAGATTCAGATTAGTTTCTACGGGTTATAACAAGGCCTATTTAGAAATACGAACATACGTATATGCCTACACAGGGGTGATAATATGAATATAAAATTTCTCATTAAAACCATATAAGGAAGCGTATACATCAACGTGTTCTGCTGTAACTCCGTATTTAATGTGGATTTCGCCAACTTCTGTGGAGCATTCTTTAAACTCATGAGTATTGTTCATCAGATCGACCAGCGTCCCAATCCGTGATGTTAAGCTTTAATAAAAACAAATACTCGGTGATTAAGATGGTCAATAACTTATAGTTGTAATGTGTTTTATGTTTGTGTATAAAGGGGCACGCTTTTCATTATTAGTCAAGGTTTATATATAGCTCCTGCATCATTGTGAAGTAATTTGTGATTTGTGTCTTACCACAAATATATATATATATATATATATATATATATATATATGGAAGCATTTTCTTTTGCATCATATTTAGAAATTAATATTCATCACGTAGGCATAGGTTCAGGAGTGTGATTAGGCAACCACATACAAATATATATTACCTTTCAGCATGTCTGGAAGCGGCGCTGTTCGTTGAAAGGTCGTCGATGGTAATAATTGCCTTGTCGGTAATGCCTAATCGGCTAAATACTTTAATGCTTTCAGGATAAGTATTGAATAACCTAAGGATAAAGTCAAACCGTTATTAAGTTCAAAGAAACGTTAAAACGTTACTAAAATTTTATTATGGGGCACTGGCCCGCTATTTTAATCACAAAAGGCCTACTTTTGTAACTAATAAAACTCGAAAAGGGCTTAGAATACTTTCGGACATATATAATCCTCTTCTGTTTTCTGAATTACAAATCGTGAGATGTTTATTGCAAACAAACAGCACAAAAATACCACTTTTTACTTTTGCATCAGCATAAGTCCAACTGTTTTTTCGCCATCTGCGCACAATCTTTTCCATGAATCTCTGACATCTTGTATTTCTTGAGCATTCATCTCCATCTTTAAAACAAACTTCCTAAGCTTTTACAAACCACAATCTAAGTACAGGGCCTTTAACCAAAGGAATATTTAAGCAAATATTATTTTACCCCCTATGCATGGTAAACTACCAAACCGTGGTCGTTATTGCTACACTGTAAAATTTTATATCGACCTAGTTCTGAAGAATTTATCTGGCAAAGTTGACGGATATAAAAAAAGAAAAAAGGGTTTTGTGTAACGATGATCGAACCTTTTATGTAGATCCCGGTTCGGAAGTATATAGCTAACTTAATTTTAATTAAAGTTACCTTTGTAACATATATGATTTTAAGTTTTGTTGTATCCGCGGTGATAAAAATGACCATATATTTACTGCTCACCATTTTGTGAACATACCAAGTCGCCATATACTCTCGGCTATGCCCTATCTACGTCTTATTTCCTTCTATTATTCTGGAGGCACGGATGGTGGAAGTATAATCAATATCCTAATTGCAATCTGTAACAAAATCTGCAATTTATTTTAATTGCATAGTGACTATCACACTTCCCTGAAGAATGCCGCTATGCAGTCGATACATTATGCTATATACGACTATCACTTTATTAGATAAATTGCGGATCAGGGGATAAAACAAATCACAATATTCATGTTACTTAAAATAATATATCGTCTTGCACACTTGCTGCTGCTTTATAACTCGTGCTGGAATTGTAACTTGTTTGATAAGTTTCAGTTGCTGCGGAGAAATTATTATCTGTCTCCAGTTGAGATCTCACAATAGAACCGTCGGCAGCCACACGAGTAGTGGTAGCTCCAAATCCAACTGGCTCTATATTCATCGTCATAGTCGGTGGTTTTAGACTTGTGCTTTGATGATGTCGGTAAAATAGGGGCACGCCGTGGGTTTTGGATACACTCGTTCTCTTCACTTCTATATTTTCTTTATCGTCTTCTTCTTGTGCTTTATCATTCCGCGAATACCCTTTGTTCTGTTGTTATTTAGATAAAATAGGAGATTACCACTTATTTGTCACCTTTTACTTGCTAATAAAATATCGATTTTAAAACATAAGGAATGCTAAAATTTGGAATATTAAGACACACTTTTACAAGTCAGATCATAACGTTTTTTTTTCTTCTCGGTTAAATTTCTTATCGGTGAATCGGTTCTTTTAATTAAACTTCTTACAATAAGGTATATTTAGATACAATGATATTTGCATTTTAACATGCATTTTAAAAACCTTTTTGTCATCAATGTGTGTTGTGAAAATCCAACACTTACCACATTCCCTGTCATAAAGATATTTGATTCCTTATATGGATCCGATCCATACCACGCAGCACTGGCGTCACTTTGGGGGATTGTTTCTAGCTTTTCCTCGTCTAACGTTTTCGATTTGCAACAACAACAGAGAAGTTTCTCGACGTGAAAATATTTGCCGATGAAAATGCCGGCAACTGCCACCATAACCGAAGCAGACAGGGTCACACCAAGTATAACAACTCGATTGCTACCCCCCGAATCTAAGTGTGAAAATAAGGTAATTAAGAATCTTAATGTTTACGTGTAGCCTACGTGATGAGACCATTATCACCACAATGCTTGTGTTTAATCTTTCTTTTGTAAGTCAACGGTTACCTTTCTTTGATTCATCGTCGTTTAAGTTTTCCTCTTCTGGGTTTCGTAAAACATCATCCGAATTTTGACCATTACTTAATGCAATGAAAATGAACAGGATAATTGGACCAAGCACAGCTGACTTCATTGCAAATACCATTTTTCTGTAGTAAATATGTTAAAAACATAATATTCTTAAAATAATTAGCTATATATATTGGTCCAAAACTGTGTAACAGTTTTAAATGTTTGATATTGTAATTTTAGAATCTTTTCTTAACTTCTATTTTACGAGAGTCTTTCTTCCATGAAATGCAGTTTATATTTTAGCAGGAGACTAAAACTTTCAAGATATTATAAAACTATAAAAAAAAAGATACACGTTTATATTCTGTTTCATAGAAAACATTCGCCCGTCGCTGGTTAACAAATATTGCCCTCTCACCTGAATAGTTAAATATGATCAATACACTATGGTATATAAAGAGCTGGCGTTTCTGTGAGAGGCGGAGCTTATTATTATGCCGGAGGCGAAAATGCGAGCTGGTTTGTCAACACCAATAACATTCTTTGGTATGAATTGAATTTAATCGCTATATACCTAGTCTATAGTCCATATAATACATCTGAATTATAATGTGGCACTGTCGTATAATCATATATACTTTAACATGTTATATTTTGTACTTTTATTTTTGTGTTTATTTGTCTTTATTGGTCTGAATATATATATATGGCTATGTGAACATTTATGTCTACATGCATATATCATTAAAGAAGTAGAACCTTCGTCTGGCATATGTGAAACGGTAGGCGACTGGCGGGTGATGGGTTCGAATCCCTGCAGTCATTATAAACTCTTTAGGGATTTCTAAAATAATCAAACAATAACCTTCTTCTTATTTTTTAATGTTTATTTCCTATTACTTGTAAAACATAGTATGGAGTCAGGTTAACCCCAAAGTTTTATCTGAACTTTTATATTTGCCTCAAGTTACGAACTTATTTCCAGGCTATACGTTATTAACTCGTGTTGAATAGAATAACAAACATTTAACAGGAGGGTGTCAGCCGCGTTTTAACCACTACTATTTCTAAAACCACTTTAAGTGACCGCTATATATTCCTGAAAAACAATCAGTTTACCAAATTACTCATAGTATTTCTTATACAAAGTGTATATATTATATAACCTTTGTAATTATTGCTTGCAGAAACTAATGGGTTTTCTGTAGCTGTGCTACATTTTTGTCATACTGACCGTTATATGTAACCTGGGGGCGAGGAAGGCTAAACTATACACTAAAATAAATATAATTTAATAACTTACCTATATATCAGTGCCACAGGTTAGTCTGGTGGTATAGTGCGAAGCTTTTTAACCGAAAGTAGGTAGGCTACGAAACTAGTAGCTAGTTGACTGTGTCCTTGGTCAAGGCACTTAACGAACACTGCCTGAACCCAGCGGATTAAAGGGTTCTACAAAAATGAAATAACGTGTAAATCTTACACAACTCACAATAGCTTCGGTAAAACCAGCGGTGGTCTCGAGATGATATGACGATCGCCAGTCTGCTAACCCGCTTGTTTTTCCCATTCACTGGGATAAACATGAATATCCTATTCTATATCAAATTAGAAAAATGGAAAAACATATCTGTCCAACATAAAATACAATATGATTCCAAAAATTATGTAATTGGTCGATATCTAACATATAAGTTAACATCTCTAAATATTTTCAAGCTATTAAACACCATAAATAGGCCTACTCATGTGGGTTATGTAAAATAAAATTGATTGAGAAAGGTTGGGTTTTAGGCGATTACCCGGACAGCGGCTAAAAAGTAACAACTTTTTATTTGTTTGTAAATATTGGTTAGATTCAAGTTAACTTGGGTATAGGCTATACACTTGTTTTATACACGTAGTTTAAACGCATTAAAGTGTTGTTTAAATGTTTTATTTGGTGGAAATAACGAAAGTAGGCTAAATATGTTTTATAAATAGTATTGGAAAATGCATGTAAATATATTCTATTGCCGATTAATTTGTAGAAAATAGAAAAAAAGTAGAATGGAAACACGCAAGTGACATACGGGTAATCGTCAGATTACCTCAATCGTAACCTCGCGCCCACCGTCGAGTTACCGGGGCTATTGTAGTGTGCTTTGTATAATTCAAAAGTTCTTTCAATTTGGTAGAACTCATTTATCCGGTGGGTTCAGGCAATGTCCGTTTAGTGCCTTGAACAAGGACACAACCGACTAGCTAGCGACCATTTCCGAATCTTCAACCTTAAATGGTTTTAGCCCCCATAACAGATTCGTTACTCAACCCGGTTAAAAAAAACATTTACCTAAAATGTTTATTTACAGATCGTAACCATGCGCTTATTACCTTACCTTGTTATTCTACTGTACTTGGTGTGAATTGGATTCATATCCCCTCATTTAAAGCATAGAGTTAAATTTAATCATTGATATGCATTACTGCCGTGAGACGATTTATGATTCATATATATTATTAGGAAGCTAACAACTGTTAGTAAATCTGTAAAACTTGTTACAACAATGAAAATAAATGAAAACACTGTATTGCTAGGCACAAAAGTACTGCTGGTTCCTTATAGAAAACACCACGTTGAAAAGTATCACCAATGGATGAAATCCGAGGCATTACAGAAATTAACTGCGTCAGAGCCCTTATCTCTATTGGAGGAATATGAAATGCAAGAATCCTGGGCAAAGGATGAGAACAAATTGACTTTTATTATATTGGATAAAAGCTCATTTGAGTACGAGGTTTTTAATTTTCCTTTAAATATTTTTTTCTCATAAATTCCCATTATTTATTTTAAGTTACACTTACAGTTAGCATTGATAGCGAAGTTACCACTTGGACAAATGCTAAAAGCATTCTTCTT